>APFE030087234.1:48876-62250 GCA_000404065.3 Pinus taeda
TATGGATAATTTGGTTGGAATAAGTTCTATATTTTTGAGAATTGATCGATTAAGTGCCATAGTAGAAACAATAGAAATATAGGACTAATCACTTTCTCAAAATAAAGGTAAGGGTTTAGAGGTTTATTAATGTTTGCAAGTTTTAGTGTAATCTAAAATCTCAACATGGTATAAAGTCTTAGCCCAGATTAAGTGCCATAGTAGAAACAATAGAAATATAGGACTAATCACTCACTCAAGGTAAAGGTAAGGGTTTGGAAGTTTACTAATGTTTGCAAGTTTTAGTGTAATCGAAAATCTCAACATGGTATAGAGTCTTAGCCCAAATTCGATTAGGGTGTTGGACAAACCACCACACCTTTGGGATCACATGGACTAACTACCACCACTTTGGGAACATGGGACTAACCACCCACTCAAGATATAATCCTAAAAGTGTAGAAATTTACTAATCCATGTGGATTTTGATATAATGACAAACTTTAATAGAATTAAAATGAGACACCTTTATCTATTATTTACATGAGGCACCTTATGTATTATTAATACTTAAAATAATGCTTACAGTAGTATATAAGTAGGATTGGTTTGTTGAGTAAATTGTGTTGTTAAGATATTTTCTCAACAATAATCTATCACTTTGGAGATTGTTAAATCTCATAAAGTACTATTTATGTGCCATAATGTGGCATATATGGGTTTGTTACTGAATGGTACTAATTGTTTTTTAACAATATGTGCACTATGTCCACTTCTCCCCAAAAAAAAATTAGTATCAGAACCTATATAGTCCTGACTCCATAAAGGCAAGGAACGAGAAGGTGGGAGAATTCTCAAGATAAAATCCCTACTATGTACATAGGGTAGACGTAGATATTTTTTTTTGTATTTTCTGTGTTTTGCTGAATTTGATGTGTGTTTAGTTGTTGGAACACTAAGCGTTGTTGTATGAGGGATCGTTGGTTCGTGTACAGTGTAATTGCTTCAAGGCGTTGAAGATCTCATTGAACCCCAAGACGTGGCGTCATTTGTTATGGGTTGGAAAATCATCGGAGCATGACAAGTCCGTTGTGCGTGTGAGAAGATGGGCGACGCTCTCGTTACCTGCACGACGTATCTCCATTGATCGTTGTTGGAGAATTTCTATGTAACCTGCTATTGAAAGTGCACAAATGTAATTTGTTATTCGTTGTTCTGCATCAATATACTATTCGAGTCTATCCACAATCTGTCAAAGTAATATTAACAGGCAGTAGGTCCTCGTGGAGCCAACCTGATTCCAGAACAAAAGTTGTAGTTGGTTGACCTATTTGTGACCTGTGGATGGTCTTGTTGAGATTTTCATCCCGCAGAACCATGGGTATACGTTGGATGAGGTTATCGAGCGGCTGAGTCAATAGTTTCAAGTCGGTAGCATGTGCGGGCCTACCACTGTGTCCTGTATTGCGGATTCAAATCGCGGACCAGTGGTTTAATTCATTTGTGGTTCTTCTCTGAAAAGAAATTGGGACGTCAAATTTGTGATACGCCGGTTTCGAACGACTGTGTATGGAAATTCCTTGGACGACACTCACTTCAACGGCTTTCATTGCAGACCATGGATTATGGTGACATGGTTTTCTGCTCAGGTCAGAATATTTTAAGCATTACTCATTTGGAGGGGCATTGCCGACCCTTCCCATGGAAGAATACCTGGGAATTATTGATTGTTGTGATGGAGATTCTTTTTGGAACAATATTATGCACTTATTTCAATTTTGTTAGCACTGTTCATGTTTGACTTCGCAAGGCGAATAATTTCTGCTGGGATGTCAATGGATAGTTTTATGATTATTGGTTTTATCGTCATATTATTGTTTTTTTATCGTCAGTGATTTTTTTGTTAAAGAGTTTGTTCTTTTAAATAGTTTTCCTTGTTTGAGGGAGTTTGCAAAATTTATAAATTGAAAATGTATAATTAATTATTGAACAAAGGAATATAATTAAATTAGTGGTTATAGATGTTTTTTGGTGTTCAAAGAATATATCGCTAAGTTAATTGTATGAATTTGTTCAGTTTGTTGTATGAATTTGTGCTTAGGGCTTCAAGAGCATCAGTTACAGGTTATGTTATGAGATCCTTGTATGAATTTATAAGGTATGTTATAAGATCATTGTATGAAGAAAGGTCAGTTGCATAATTGATTGTTGAATATGCCGAGTAAGCTGATTAATGCCGAGTAAGCCGAGTAATCAGACAACTCACCTATACAACTATCAAAAGTGTAGTTGGTTGTATTTTGATAGATGGGAGTTTGTCTATAGGGTGGTAAGATTTTCTTTAGGAAGACCAAGAAGCTTCACTTATACAAAGTTCATCAAAGATGGTGAGAGGGGGTTATGTATTAAATGAGTAGTGTGGGAAGCTCAAAGATTGTGGTGGTGAAAATAACATTGTCCAAGAAACTTTATAGTGGGGATAAGTGTCAAGGAAGACCAGTCAAACAGATGTAACATGTGAATTGTAATTTGTCAATTTTGTATTAATTTTTGTAATAATGTAATGTAAGGATTAAAGGTATGATTTAGAATAATGCTTACATTACTATATATGTAGGATTGGTTTGTTGAATAAATTGTCTTTTTGAAATATTTTCTTAACAATAATATTCTACTTTAGAAATTGTTGGATCTCATAAAGTACTATTTATATAGCATGCATAAAAATTTGTGATTCAAAAAGAATAATAACTGTGGTAAAATGATGAACATTTTACATTAAAAAAAGTTTCCTTTACAAGGTTCAACTTGAGTAGTTGTGTCATGCTCATAAATATAAATTCGCCAACTACACATACTAAGTGATAGATAACAAATCTACCAATTCATAAACATGTGACTTCTAGGTAAAATTTGATTAGTAAACAGATTATGGACAAAAACCAGGCGAAATTCCGATCTATGTTACCAGCAGTGGACATAACTTTTGCGGAGGCCTGCAGAAACGATAAATACTTGCGGATAAAGCAATAGTCTCGTGCCAAAGTTTTCAAGCTCCGCCGCTAGCGTGACATTGTGCAAGAAGCGAATGACGAGGACAGAGTCAACCACGCAATTATTATCTCGAACTGAAACCGATTCGAATATGTTTTTGTGCCACTTATTGTTACTCACCCGTCCGTTGCACCAATTATACAATCCGGACAAAGTTGGCGACCGAATCCTAACTTAGAAGATTCGTTACGTTAAACCGTCAAACATGCGTTTATGTCACCTGATAATCGGGTTGAAGATGGCAATCTAATCTTAACTCAGAACCTTCGTTACGTTCAATCGTCAAACATGCGTTAATATTACTCTCTTGTATTCGGTCATACAGTATGTTTGGTCAACGACGTGAACAATTAAACATTATGTTTTGGGTTTTATTATTCTTTTTCCGAGTACCGTGAAAAGAGCGTAGATTGTTAACGTTTGACCATGGGATACTTTTCAATAGTCAAGATGTCCGAGGTTTCAATGGCGGTTATAAAAGTCAATTCAACAGAGTTAGAGGCAGCGAAATTTTAACGATGGAAAATTAAAAAATTAATATAAACAACCACTCTAATAAAACGCGCCTTAAGAAAATGGCATACGGAGAAGAGACTCTTAAATAAAAATAGCAGTATCAAGATACATCATTTTCATTATCTTAAATTTAGGGAAGCTATAAAGTTTCAAAGGAAACTAAACAAATCTAAATCGAGAAGATGACTCAAAATATGTTAGATCCCTACCATTTCTTTTTAACATTTTTTTGTTTTTTTTGTTTTTACATATATATTTCCAATTTCCTAATATTTATTATTTATTTGTATTTTTATGTTGACTACTAATAAACAACTATTAATTATTTTTTTCATTTGATTTATTTATTTATTTAGTTTATTTATTTTATATATTTTATTTTGTACTATATTAGTTTTATTATTTTAAGTTTTTAGAACTTAATTGTTTTTGATTATTTTAGTTTTACGCAAATATTTTTTTTGTTTTATTATTTATTATTTGTTATTAATTGGTTTATTTTTGATCATTTAATTTGACGTAATATTTATTTTTGATATTTTTTCATTAAATTTTTTCTTTTTGATTATATTTTCTGTAATTCAATATTAACAATTATTTCTTTATATTGAAATATTATTTATTTAGTCAAATCTAATTGTTTTATTTATCTGACTCTAACTTTGTTGGCATTTACATCGACAAGCTAGAAGGTTGTTTAGAGGAAGCAGGTTGTGCTAGCACGATCTTTGCTGGGATAGTCATCATCCTTCTTTTCTATGCTAACGATATTGTTCTTCTCGCAAGGTGCCCATTTGATCTTGATAAGCAATTTAGACTTCTTAAGGATTTATGTTGTACCATGGGTATCACTATTAACACCGACAATTTTAAACAAGAGTTATGATTATCAAATCCAAGAAGGACACTTATGCTAATTTTATGTATGACAATGGTGACTTGAGGAAGTGTCTTCTTACAAGTACATAGGTATTGATATTCATCACAAGCTCAACTAGAACTATAGCATTGAGAAAAAGATTAATAGTGGGTGGGAAACTTATTTTGGCCTTGAAAATAATTGTAAAACGACAAACCTCGTAATGTGGGATATAAAGAAGTTCCTCTTTGAAACTTTGGTCACTCTTGTTATCTTATATGGATGTGAGTTTGGGGTTGCAGCATCTCTAGAGAATCCTGGAGAAAGATTGAGCAAATCAAGAAGCGTTGTATAACGTATAATCTCAAAATTAAAAGAAATACACCCTATCCTATTCTCCTTATAGAAGTGAGTCTTTTCCCTATCGAGAGCCTAGCTATGGCTAGGCTTCCGTTGTACAAACACAAATTCAATAACATAGGTGACCATAAACTTCCTAAGCTAGCTTTAAATTCCAGTGAAAACCACCTAAGGCTCAAACCAGGTTGGTATAAAGACACGAGGGCCTGGTTAAACCATTGGGAGATCGACAAGAATGTTATATTGCAAAACATTAATAACATTTAAAATATTGTTACTTATAAGTTCAAAGGAAAATGTGGTGTGAGAAAGATTTAGCAGCTAAAAGAAAATTATGATATTATAAGGAGGTCATCAACCCCACCCTAAAAGATAAAAAATATCTCTCCGTTTTAATTAGCTCAAAGAAGAAAATTAATATAGCCAAGATTAGAACGAACTCTCATGACCTCCATAGTGAAATGGGTTGTTGGGCAGTTCCTAAAACACCATGGATGGAAAGAATATGCCATCTATGTTAGATTATGAACATCAAGGATGAAAATCACTTTCCTCTTAGAGTGCCCCTCGTACAACCACATTAGATCTCAGTTTTATAATCTTTGTTGCAATACTGACCTTCCTAGCCTTTTATGATGTCAAAATTATAGTGAGCTCCAGAGGCTTCTCTCTAAGATTTTTGAGCATAGGAATAAAATCTTAAATCAAACTCAATAATTCATTTCTTTAGGTCCGATAGACCAAAGTTTGGTTTCAGTGGACGTTAACCATCATCATCATCATAATAAATTATTAATAATATAATTTATTTACTCAAATGTAACTGTTATATTGAAATTGCTAAAAAAAAAGCTCTAAAAGGTGTTTATCTTATTCCATGTTCATGTGGGACCCCCTATGCTCGGGAAACTAGGCACTCTATTAATCAGAGGATTTGTTATATGCTTAGGGGGGATAATATGGGGTACCAAGGGAGGTACCCAAGGTAATAATGTAATAATAGGATGGGCCATAGTAATAAATAAGGTGGTTAACCCATATCATATAAGGGACCACAAGTAGTTAGTAATAATGTAATGGGCCCATGGTATTAGTTGGATGGTATGAGGGAACCATGGTAATGATCCATGGTTCCCTCATACCATATGCTTGTACATACAATAATCCTTGACTATTCCTTGACATCTCTCCATGTAGAGTCTCTAGCCTCTATATAGGCCTCATACATACAATACCATGGATCATTACCATGGTTCCCTCATGCCATCCAAGTAATACCATGGGCCCATTACATTATTACTAACTACTTGTGGTCCCTTACATGATATAGGTTAACCACTTTATTAATTACTATGGCCCATCGCATTATTACATTATTACCTTGGGTACCTCCCTTGGTACCTCACTTGGGCATGGGTTGAACTGAGACTTAACCACTTTTCATACATGAGAGATGAGACAAGTATATACTTGTTTCCTTAACAAACTTGAGGAATGGCACATTGCAGAGATGATGGAGGTGTCTTCATGGACGTGGGTGTGGCACATCAAGAGTCGGGGTTTGATGAGAGGATCTATTCACTTTGAAGAGATGGATATTGCACAGATAGATGATGATGTTGGGACAGATGCGGCTGATTTCATGTAGCACATTGATACTAAACATCATGGGCAGCATGTTGCAGATGAGATGAAGACTGCTTCATGGACTTGGGCATGGCTTACTTAGATGGAGATGGATTCTTGATCGAGTTAATGTTGTGATAGGTGTCTGAGAAACGACTCATGATGGCATGAGAATGTGCATTCTCATGGTTTGAGCATGACCGTTGGATTAGCTACCCAACTTGTTCGAGTCATGGGGGTCGATGGTGTACAGAGATGCGTTAACATTATGTTGGAGTATCATAGCAGCAGTTCACACAATGACTATACATGACAAGGTCAACATGATATGTTGCAATAAGTATATAGATTGAGTTGGAGGGGCCAACCTTCCATAGTGGGAGCAACATGTGAAAATTGCGACAGATGTGGTTGATGATCATGGATTGAGGAGACTTTCCGATGTATGACATACTGGTGGTTTATATGCCATTGGTATGGATATCTTGGCGACAGATGGTTTCTGAGATGAGAGATTATCGAGGACAAAAATGATTTCAAGTGGAGGAGAATGTGAGGACCACGAGCCGCAGACGACACGACAACATGCACGGAGGCAACAAGCTGAGGAGTTGTAGCACGATGGGAAGAAATGTTAAGTGTTTTGAAGTCGTTTGAGTATATAGGTCGTGGGTGGTCCCTGCGGGCCAATAGGCAGGCGAGGCCAAATGTTGGGACACCACATTTAGCTCGACCGACGGGCGAGCCAACCCGTTCAAGAAGTGAAACAAAGGGTTGAACGGAGGTCGGTTGGGTGAGCCGACGTGCCACTCCATGGCAGCATTTGTGTATAAACAAGATGGCGTGGGGAGTCATTTTGGCATCAAGGAATCAACACACAAGTTCAGAGCATTCAAGGAAGGACGAGGGGAAGAAGTGCGAAGTTGGTTTGAAGCAACGGGCAAAGGTGCAGGCAGACGAGTGCAGGGCCGAAGCACCCAAGATGAAACAAAGGAAAGTCGTTTGAAGGCGTTCGTTTACGAAAGTCGTTTGAAGGCGTCCATTCAAGAAAGTCGTTCAAAAGCGTCCATTCAAGAAAATCGTTCGAAGGTGTTCGTTCAGGAAAGTCGTTCGAAAGCATCCGCTCAGGAAAGTCGTTCGAATGCATCCATTCAGGAAAGTCATTCGAAGGCATTTGTTTAGGAAAGGCATTCGAGGAGGGCGTTCGCGCAAGGTCTTTCGAGGGTACAGTAGGGTGTCCGGGTGAACGGTCGTTTGGGGAAATCATTTGAGGGCGTTTGTGCGAAGAGTTGTTCGAGGGCGTTCATTCGAGAAGTCGGGCAAGGGCGCGGTAGGGCATCCGGTCGAACGACAGGTCGAACGAAATGTGCAAAGGGCGTTTAGGTGAATGACACGTTTGGGTGAACGGTGAATGGTGAACGAAGGGTGAGTTGGTGAAACGCGCCCGGGTTGAACGAAACGAAGAATCATGCGATGGTTGAAGGTGTTGGTGAATGGGCGAAGCGTGCACGAGGCAAACGAGCTGAACAACAAGTTTAGGAGACTTTGCCCAGGGTTGGGCAAGGCTACACGATGCGTGCAGGAAGTGAATTTGTATAAGTGTAAAGGTGAAATTTGGGGTTTCCTTTGGATATAAACTTATATGTAATTCTAAAGATTAACATTATTATTACAGGTAGACTCATCACAGGGAGTTGCCCCTCTCAGTTATACTGATGTGTATTTCATGTTAATGCAGATTCATGGTAATGAAGTTAATATGATAAATGGCATAACGAAAGATATGCTTAGCTGTTGAAAAATAAACTAAGTATTGAAAGTAAGTGTAGTCCATGATCACAAGTGTTGGTAAAAAAATAGTTGTCGTGGTGCGGCACCTCTTATAGTACGGTTGGAAGAGTAGGATAAGGGAGTAACACTGCCGAAAACTTAAATACATCAAAATTATTTTAATGATCTAAATTCTCAACTCCGTGCGAGAAAACTTAAATACATCAAAATTATTTTAATGATCTAAATTCTCAACTCCGTGAGGAGCCTGGAAAACTTCAATACATCAAAACTATTTTAATGATTGTAAAGCTATGAACTTATTTATTCATGACAAGCTCTATCAGCATATGGTATCCATAGACTGAAATCAGTCGAAACGTTACTTTTACAATTAAAAGGCAGTGCAACGGAGTGATGATAATTCGACAGTGATCATAATTAGTTTGGCTTCCTGCAGTTCTTTCGGATCTGTCCGCTGGTGCCGGTAAGAGGTTTGATATTTCCCATCTTAACCATGGCCGCAGCAAAATCGGAGAAGAAGTTGTTCTGGTTGGAGGCGTACGCAGTCACCTGTGAATCAGTGGAGCCTCCGTTGAAGAGTTCCTGCTCGGAGTTCTTGGACCAATAGCCAATAATTATTGATGGTTATTATCAGCAAAGTTTTCTCTAGTAGAAATAATAATATTATCATTACCAGAAAGTGCAACCATTTCCTTTGCGGAGAGTCCCTGCGCTTGGAATAGTGAGATGAGGTTGCTCAGACTGGAAGTCGGAGGCGGAATATTACTGTTTGCACCGCTTTTGCTAGCTGTTGTCGGGTCTCGCCTTCCCAACATTACTGTCCATGAAGGACCGCCAAGCTGGCAATTGATAATTTGACAACATATATCAATCATTACATCATATGCATTTTTAGGTATTCAAACAGGAATGTAAGAAAAGCTGAACAAGGTTAATGGGGCTGGCTTACTTCAACAACAGAATCACGAGCAGCAATGGCGAGTGTCTGCACAGGAAACGACTCCGCTGCAAGCTTTCTCGACATTGCTCTTTATGGTATCTATCACGTCGAATCCCCTCGCAGAATTGGCATTGGGATTAGCTGTCTTCTCGCCAGTAATGGCCGAAGAATCGTCCAACAGAACGGACCCATCGCAACCCTGCATATGAATAAAACGCACCAAAGCAGAACTTATCAATAATATCGTCTTCTTTTTTAAATAGCCAACAATTATAGCAAACTTATCAACAATATCTCAGTTCCATAAAATTGGCGCTCACCAATAGATAAAACTTAAGACATGAAAACCAACAACCATCATCAAATTTGTAATATACATAAAACTTAGAATGATAGAGATAAAAACAAACAACCGTTATCAAATTTCAACTTAGCGAACCAGATAAATTTGAAATTCAAACCCTGGTGGCCTCTAAACAAAAATATCGCCATTAATGACCTTTGTTCAGTTCGTTCAACCAATAAAATATCAATTCGTGCACTTACATTAACGAAGCAGTCGTGAAAGTGCAGGCGGAGCAAAGACGCACCCATCCGTTTCTCGTTAGCGACCGCTTGCTTCACCGCGGCCTTCACTACCGACAGTGCGGTCGGGCAAGATTTGTCGTAAAACGTGGAGCACAGCTGCCCATTCACTGTACAAGTAATAGAACATAAAATAAACACCATTACAGCAATACACGCGAAGCTCTTCATCAAGGAAGCCATTTTTTGCTTATGGAATAAACCCAAAAAACAAATTTATTTTGCAATATTGCAGGATGGTTTCGGGAGGTCTGTAATGGGCAATTTATGCACAAACATGAGGGGCAAATTCAACCGAGGAAGGAGGACTCGGTCCAATATAGACAACGTGGTTGTTGATTGATTTGCTGTAGCGCAGACATTTGAAAACGATGTATGCTTTTTTCATAAAGTACCCCTGCGCAATTATTAAACTTCACCGCCCGCGCTGAACTGTGAATGTTGGATAACGCGAAGACTGAGTCTCTGCCTGTATCTTCACGCCAGCAGACAGCTCAAATTTCCACGAGCACACGGGCATGCAATTATTATGGTTAGACCAAGCCCTAACTCGCAAGCTTCGTTGCGTTAAATTCAAAGCTGCCTGTGAATGTCGGCCCCTGTGTTTGTAATTCGCATTAATCACGGACTATCTAAAGTTTCTTTTATTTTTTCTATGAAACTTTACATTAATCAGTTGACTTTGGAGTATTGATGTTGAAAGTGAGTTAATTTTAGGCAGCTCCATCTTTTATTATTTTGTCAATGAGAGGAAACTTTATCTGGTTGGAGTTTTAGTCAAAACCATTGTTCGATAATATTTTCATGAGAGAATGAATCAAAAGGGTTCGGGTTAATTTTAATGAGAAGAACATATTCCTAGATCTTTTATAATAAAAATTAAAATTATATTATTAATTGATAAGATAATATTTCTAAAGTTCAAATTTCATTACAAAATTATTCAATTAATATACTAATATTTCTAAGTTAAATAATCAGTAGATAAAATATACATTTATATAACATTAAATATTAATATAGTTGGAAAATACACATACATTTAAAAAACTTATATAATATATTTAATATTTTCAAAATAAAATTAATATGTTTAGTTAAACAAATTGTATTGATGTTTTTTTCCTATCATGTTTTATGTATCTCAAATTATACAAGTATAACAATTTAAATTATTGAGGACTATGTATTTAATATCCAAATAATAGAAATAGAAGACTCCCATCATTATTTTGCTAGTTTTTATTTTTGTCTTAATATTTTAAGGCTCCCATTTATCAAAATCCAACATTTCTCTATTTAATAAAATGACAATTTGCAATAGCCTTGTGGATCTATAATTTAGAGCAACAAGAAGAGAATTACAAAAGAGAACAGTGTAAATGGAATTGAGCCAATATTTTCGAGGAAAATGAAAAGTGAAATATAGACCAATGCCAATAGGGTACTTGTTCATCATTATATTTATGGAGTGTTATACTATCCACCAAGGTTTCAATCTTTATGTCATAGGACCCACGCGGATTCCATGCATTTTAAAGGGAAATCACAACCTGCCAATTTTGATTTTCTTTTGAGGTGGATATTGATTCACCATTGATGTTGAGGTTTACTTTGTTAAGTCATCCATAATGGTTCCATTATATTTGTGGTCTACCACAACATATGGAATAGGTTTCAATGGAAATATAGTTGTAGCAAGTCATCCATTGATTCCAATTTCACTAGTGAAGTTGACAGAGTAAAATCAGAGTGAACCATCGACCAAGGTTCCATTAGCGGCATTGTCTATCCAACTAGGATGAAATGAGTTTCAAAGGGATGGAGATGAGTGCGAGTTCGAGGCTTTAGCTCCTTAGGGGTTTTTTTAACCAAAAAAAAGAAATATATATGAACAAATAAATGACGTGAGAGCTAAGAGTCAAAACGCCAACCGTGATCTGGAATTCCTATTACGGCTAAACTTGCAACTGAAAATTGGTTGATGAATATTTCCTTGAATTTGTAGGACCTACAAAGTACAATTGGGCTTACTGTCGAACTAGAAAACAAACCTCAAGTTGGGCTCCACCTAGATGTTCAAGTGAAGTTGAGGACATGCTTTTGAATCTTCGATCGAGATTTTCTCAATGGATGCCTACCTGCTGTGGAATGCAACCAACCTCTCATTAGATCCCTCTATGTCCAGAGGAACTAAGGATTTACACAACACCTTTCCCATGTTCATAACCAAGTTTGAACCTTGGAATCCTTTGTAAATCATAATATCCAGTTGCTAATTCGAAACCCCGAGGCAATAATTCTTGGAAAGCTTCACCAAATTAGAACGCTCCAAGTGAAAGCTAGCCTTCAAGTTTTATACATCAGGCTCATGATCATTGACATAAATGAGAGGAACCACTACTATCTAGTTCAATAATTTATCGAATTTAATCTAAAAAAAACAAGGACATATTGAAGAATGAAGGCCTGCTCTGGTGGGTTTGGAGGCCACGAGATTCACGAAACCAAACCTCTTGCCAAAACCTTCACAAATGGGAACATATCCATTTTGACCAAAAAAATAATAATCTCATAGCATCATCAGGTCAAATCTTGTTGAACGCACATGTTATCGACGCTTTATGGAATTGAGTCTTGTAGAGTTCTATGATTATTTTTCCCCATGGAATGGTTTTTCATGCCAACTTGTCTAACCAACCAGAGATTTGGTTGCCATAGAGACTGGAGGAAAAGAAATATCTCAACAAGAGGAAAGAAATATCTCAACAAGAGGAAAGGGAATATCTCACGAGTGAATTTGTACACCATCACAAACAAATGTAAATGTAGACTCACATTCACTACAAATTTTTCCCATCAAGCTATCACCTCATCACCTCACAAATTAATATATTATAATATTCCTTCCTCCTCCAATTAAATATCAGTTATCATAGACCAACTATCTAGACCATATTTTGTCCCTCAACTCTATACCAAATCATATATCAGTTCATTCAATTAAATCCCTTCACTAATCAACATAACATTTAGTAAGCCATTGTATAGAGAATATGAAAACACTTTGGTGAAATACTCTAGAGTTTATAGGTAGCTAAAACAATTTTAGAAACTAAAACAAGGTAGCTAAGGAATATCCATAATAATAGTTAATTTTTTTTAAAACAAGTATAAATAAAAATTTACAATTTTCTTTAGCACTCTTCTAAAACCTGCAAGACCCCTATGGAAAAGCTATGATGTGTTCAATTTTAACCCATGTTCATGACCTCCAACATTTAAAATCTCTTGGATTCAATGTGTGGGGATTGCTTTACATTTTTTCTTCTTCTTTGTTTAAGTTCACCAAGAATGAAATATTTAGTAAAAAACATATTAAATTAATTATTTTAATGTGAGAGACCATTGATGTTTTATTATTGAATTTTTTTTATGGCATGTATGTTAAAATATAGTAAAAAGACACTAAAAGTTTATACTTTTGTAAATTAGTTTATTAAGAATGAAAAATTATTTTGTGTTTATTATTAATGTGGAGTAAAAGTGCAAAAACATATTAAATTAACTATTTGATTTTTTAATTATTTTAATGGGACCGAGAATTGATGTTTTATTATTGAATTTTTGAGGGCATGTATGGTAAAATATAGTAAAAGAC
>APFE030087234.1:64462-94284 GCA_000404065.3 Pinus taeda
GGGTCCAATCGATTTTAACTACTTAAAGGCCCTTGAGTTGTGACTACTCAAACCATAGATTAAACATGCTAGTTACATCAAAACTCACATTACTTAACAAACTAACTAAAAAACATAAAATTTATCATTATACATATAAATCATAGTTGATTTATACATATAAAATTAAATTATGAAAATATAAATAATATATTAAATATTTAAATAAAATGTGTTATAATAAAATAATAAAAAATTTATTTTTAGTATCTAAATATATATATAGATTTATAATTATATAATTATATATATATTTTAAATTAAAAATTAATTAAAATTAAAATTGTATTGAATGTGAATATCTAATTTTTAAAATATTAAAAAATAAAGATTGTCAAATAAATGCAATAAATTATTTAAATTCATTTAATTCTTATTTATAAAATATTTATAAAATTAAATAAATTTTTAAATAAGAAAATGATTATAAATAAATACTTTGATATGTATGGACTAAATATGATCTGTAATATTACTAGCTAAAAAAATGGGCATATTATGAACAATAAGTAGTTAATATTTATAAAAAACACTTAGAGGTTTTCTTATGACATGCGTTTCTTGGGGGGCTAGGAGTTTCTTTCTTTTTTTTCAGGTTCTATTTTTCCATTCTTGGGTATTTTACATTCCAATTTCCATGTCACTCATCGAAGTTTAAGTCTTCATTAGAATTTCTCTACTCGGGTTTAATATGGATGCCAAAATACTTTATTATGATGAGGATAGCCCTTAAAGTGGGCATGCATACCCATCCCATGAATATTTTATTTTCAGAAAGGATCACCCATTGGTCTCATCTCCCATTCATCTGATAGTGGAACTGTCTCACTTTCCTCAAGGCTTATTTAATTTGTCATAAAATCATCTAGATAATGCAAAATGTCTGGAGGTTCCAGGCCCAATTCTTTCTGCTAAGCATGATCTGACTCTGGATACAACAAGCCCTAATCGCAATAAGCATAATGTGACAACCTCTAAAGAAATTAAATTCAAATATTTGAATGATAATAGGGGATGATATTCTCCTTTCAGACATTCTACAACTTATGTATAAGGATCTAATTGGTCGGTTTGCTAGGAAGGTGGTTAAACCTTCTTCTCTAAAACATTGGATCAATTCCAATTAGGCTCTAATTAGCCATTTTTTCTACAATTGCACATATTTCCTAAAGCTTGATTATGTGTTATCCTCAATAAAGTAGGCAAAGTGAAGACTCTCCTATCCTATGACTAATGTTAGTGAAAATCTAGGTTGATGATTCAAAAGTGGAATATGGATTTCGACACTTCGTTTAGCCCCATCTGAATGCAAAAAAAATGTAGCCTCCTCCTAGCTTTATCGATGCCATTATAGAAAATATTAATTTTGGAAAAAATAGGAAATCATATTAGCCAATTTGTTTGTTGGGAGGAAGTTTTCCTTTCGAAGCAAGATGGATGAGTGGTGTGGCCATAAGTGGAGATCAACCCACGCGAAGGTTTCTTAGAGGGTATTGAATTGGTATTGAATGAGGTGTTTTGGAACCAAAAGATTGATTATTGGAAGTTGATGTTCCATTGTTTTTCTTTCCATGATGTAGGCCACCTCATCTCCAATCGCACATGAAAGAAAAATTCCTCTGATCCAAAAAAGTTTGGATTAAGAAACTTTTGAACATGCATATTGAAGCCTCGAGACCAAGGGAGAAGGATCCTCTGGATTTCAAAGCCAAAGACATAGACGAAAATCATCGTCCCTCTCCAGGTAAGTGGTTTTAGACCCCCTCATTTTTTCCTAAAAACAAATAATGATAACATTGATCATGATGGTAATATGCTTTGGAAAGTTTCCAAAATTATGTCCTTGATAGCTACGTCTCTAGTCCTTTCTATTCAAGGTCTATCCCTCTCTAAAATGTTACCACATGTCAAGGAGAATGATGTCTTTCCAAGTCTGATATTTTTTATGGTTCCAACTCTTCATCCAACTCTTGTGGGAATCCTCCTTCTGTAGATTATAAGGGTGTTCATTCCTCAAAAGAGGCATATGTTTCTATTAGCCTCCATGTTAAGTGAAATTCTCTTTATTCATCTTCCTCGACTCGTGAATATTTTTTTAATGTCTGGTGGTCTAGCCATGGATGCTTCTTCTGCCAGTCATGATAATCACAAATCCTTGCTTTCTAACGCCCATCCTAAGGTTAGGGAATAAATTCTAAGTGGAAAAAATACCATAATCTCCAAGGTTCTTAAATAAAAGGCCCCTCCCATGTAGGAAAACGAAGATATTGTCTTTGAATATTAGGGGGTTTGGTACCAACCCTAAAAAATGGCTCTAAAGTGGCTCATTCGAGCCCACATCTTTGATTTTATCATGCTTCAATAAACTATGTCATTGGGTGCCTATGCGGTTTCGATTTTATAACCCTGGTGTAGGAATTAGACTTGCTTCTCATTAGATTTAGAAGGTTTTTTGTGTGGATTTCTTATGGCTTTGCAGCCTGATCTGTCGATGTTACTTCTATTGAGCTCTTCCAAACATATAGTGATTGATTTTGTTTCAAACAAACTAGAAGAGGTGGGTCATCATGTTATTCCAATGAAAAATTCTTATGATGCATTAAAGAAGTCAAAATATTTATTTGAGTCACTCTCAGAATTGGAAGTAGTTCATAAATTAGAGCTATGATGCATGATGTGGAAGCCATTGGAATTAAAATGGACATCCCTATCACAACCTTTGTCGAGGCCCTCTATGCTACATATTCTCAATATATTGAATCCTTACAAGCTAGTTCCCAACTCAAGGATGATACTTTTGACACTCTTGTGGAGGCATTTGTAGGAAGGGAGATTTTGTTGGGAATAGGAATATAGCTTATCAATCCCTTGAAGAAGTTGTGTGCCTTGCAAAAAAAGAGAGGAGCCAGTCACAAGATTCCTCTAGAGGAAGAGTTGGTAGAATAGGACATGGAAGGAATAATAACAAAGGCAGTGAGGATAAATATCATGAAGGAGGAAAATATGATCACCATTATACTTTTTGTAAGATATATAAACCTTGTGTGATTTAGTTAGAAAGCATATGGATAATATATAATATGTCATTGAAAACAAAACTAGGACTAAAGAATTGGAAAAATGGATGTGTCTTTATTTATGTAGGTTGATCCAATAGGTTTTTCAATATGAATCTAAAACCAAAGAAGCCAACTCATCAAAGATGTAGACGAAAACATGTATATCCACTAATTATTTTTGAATATATATTCTTATTACATAAATTAATAACCATGCATACTGAAGACCCTTAGGCGTATTCCCTCTATGTAAAACAACCAAATGGTACCTAAAATACCATATGGGGTCAAGGACACCAGAAAGAATGCATGTGTCATGGTTGGACACCTTGATCATAGTGCCTAAATCCTACAATGTTGATTTCTTGTGTAAGGCTCTTATTTTCCTCTTCAACCATGGCTTAGGCCCCTATACCCCTCACTACTATCCAAAACCAATTAATTGTAGCCACTTTCTACTTAAAGACTAAACATCTCATAGAAAGGTTTTATGTGGTGTTTCAATTTATATTTCATCATGCTTAAGCCTTGGAAGTTTAGATAAATTCCTAAGTAGCTTTTTATGCTTCCCTAACCATTAATAAGTTATAAAGACCCACCGTGGTTACTAAAAGCATCATAATACCCCATGGTAAATAACTCATATTTTAGACTCATGGTTATCAATTAGAGGTGTTTTCCATGGTGATTGAGACTAACAAGCATCATTTTGAGCATAAGGTTGTTATTGCTAACTCATAACCTTGGTTGGGACTATAGACCCATTCTTGGTGCGTAATTAACCTAATCATGGTTTCCATTAGACACTTGGAAGAAAATGGTATCTAGAAAAGGCATAATGTGGTGGATCAAGGACTTGCTGATGGTGCTTGAGACTAAAGAGAAATATTTAGGGTTACAGGTTCCTATTTCCTTCCCTTAAATATAACGATAGTCTTGAGGCCCATCAATGATGCTTAAGTATAATGCATTAATCGAATCAGATGTGAAAGAATCCCTATAAACAACATAACTCAATGTTTCTAGGTGTTGTTTAGGGTGCTTGATCTCAAGAAGGTTTACTTAAGGGGGTCACTAGTTCCCACTTGACCATGCTTATACCTCAAAATTTCCATTATAAAATGCCTACTTATGATGCTTGTACCCTGTAGGTTTTAACCCCGTACATAAATTACTTGCATACAAATTACAAAACATAGAAAGTAAACAATGCAAGAGCATAACACATAAAACACATATACATAAAGATTTTCCCTTGGATCCCAAAACGGAGACTACCAGCTTGATTTTTCATTATGTTCCTTTCAACGTTACAATACATATTTATACATGCCGAAGCATCCAATACCATGGACCGAAAACCATCGTGCCCAAAACCATGTGCGAAAACCATGCACGAAACCATAGGTAGGTCTGCCCAACCTAATATATAGGGTCCAAAAAAAAATTTCCCGGGGCACCGCGCTGGACCCCATAGAGGGGAGCTACCCACCCCCCTCAGACACCTTGTGACCCCCTTGCTGTGTAATCGACATAATGAAGGGGGGGCTCCAACCCTCCTCTAACCCCCCAGTTAACTATATGGGGTAGTCGTGGAAAGAATATAACTCAACCCAACATACCCTACTCAGAGGTGAGAGAACCCTAAAATATTCCTACATATCAGTGTCCTAAAATTTTTGATCCTAAGATATTTTTCTTCAATACCCTTATGGTGGTTCAAACATCTTAATATTAATGGGTATATCATGAAGCTCCCTTTTGTCTAAATATATTGGTGCCTCACTTGTAAGAAGTCTCAAAGAATAAAAGTTTAGGAAAATCTCGTGCAAAGTATGGATAAAAAAATATCTTGTTGAATCTTTAGGAAACTCAACCTTGCTATTAGACTTACCTTTCTTAAATTTATTTTGCAAGCCATCCTTATGTACCTATTCTCATCCTTGGAAACCCCTAAATCCATTCTAGAAAAAATAAGAAACACACGGAGATCCCTCCTTTGAAGGCGAGCTAAAGAGAAAAAACATGGGCCCTTGTTACCTAGGAAAATTATACTATCCTAACCACCTAGGGGGCCTATGACTAAGGGACCCTAAAATTCTCACTCAATCACTAGGATTCAAAACTTGGTGCGGTGGCTTAAAACCCCAGAAGCTTCATGGAGTAAAGAATGGAAGGAAAAATGCATGCCATGAACAAATGATAGTTTGTTGATTTGGATGGGGGCTGGAATTAAGGGATCTCACCTTTCGAATTCAGCTTAGAAGAATAAACACTTGATTCAAGCTCACAAGTTTTGGGAAATTAGGCACATAAATTTAGCCCTCTTTTGGGAGGATTCATGGTAGCAATGGTCCAACTTAGAAAAAGGAGAGTTGAATTAGCTAAAAAATTGTTTGATATTACAAGGTAGAGTAGCGATCCAATAGTATTGGGCGCAACCTCAATCTCAACAAAAATGGAGGCACTGGGAGAAGTGCACGCATTGTCCAGTGAACATAAGATTAGAAACATAGGGAACGATCATAAAAGAACTAGAAATTGGAAGAATTAAAATCCAATCTTGGAAATATATCCTGTAATGAGGACATTGACCTAAAGGATATTTTAGCTTAAAGGAGGCTTACATATTACTAGTTGTCATAGAAGGACACACCAACAAAAGTAAATGGAAAAGGCTATGGGACTCCAAACTCTGGCCCAAGGAGATCCATTTTCTTTAGCTTCTCATGAAAAACAAGATATTAACTTGGGAAAATCCCCAAAAAATGGGTTTTCAAGGTCTAGCTACACTCTAGCTTATTCTGGAGAAGCATAGAAACAACTAAGCATCTACTTAAGAATTATAGATTTGCCTCAAAAATATGGGATCGCCTGGCCATAATTTTCAAACAATGAAATTGGAATGGAACCAATATTCATTCAACACTTTAAGAATGTAACTTTGGACCTTTTATAAGTGTTATAGTGAATATAACATGGAAATTGTTTCTAGGATTTATAATGTGGGAAATATGGAAGGAAAGGAACATAAAAATATTGAAATATTAGTCATTAAATCTAGACACTATTGGAGCTCCATAATGGGAATGGTAAGAGAAACAATCCTAACAACCCCTTTCTTTGCATAAGAGTGTGAATGTAGATCGAACGAATCACACATTCTCAGACTTTTGGGGATCAACCAATCCTTCACAATTTTTCAAGCTCCACAACCCCAACCCAAGCCCTTAAGTCGTAATAAATGGAAGCCACCTTTATTGGCTTCTTAAAATTAAACTTTGGTGAGGCCTCTAGGGGTTATCTTAGCCTTGTTAGTTTTGGAGGGGTATTTAGAGATATCATGGAAAAACTACTCACATTTATGTGGGAAATCTAGGCTATGAAATTAATAATGTATGAAAACTCTCATCCCTAGAGCAAGGTCTAATAACAAGCAAGCACTTTAACTATAAAAAATTGATCACTCAGGGGAATTATAAAATTGTTATCCTAATCATTAAGAAAACTAGAAAATGGATCCAACCCCCCTCCCTTCCCCTGCCCAAGGTATCTACTAGCTGGAGACTAATAGTAGGCTTAATCAGAATCAAAGTCCTTTTAAGTAGCCATTGTACTATCAAATATACAAAGAACTAGAAATAAATTGGTAGATAAAGCAACCAACAAAGATCTGCACGTCAAAGAAAATATTTTGGAAAAAAATTAGAGCTATCCTCTTCTTAGCATGCTAAGAACCATATGAAAAGAAATTGTATAAATGTAAAAATCTCCCCAATATGGGTGCACATATGGTGGTGTGAGCTCTTCACATTGAGATGATGGCCATCTATTTAATATGGGTGGTAGGCCACCCATCAAATGACAATTTGCATGGCCTAGCATCCAACTACACTTGCATGGTAATTTGGTGGGAGGGCACTATGATGATGGCATTCATTGCATGGGAGTTCTGTGAAGGACAATTAATTCTAAATTCTGAACATAGGAGCACCCAGGTAAAAATTATGGTGATTAATGGGAAGGAAATAGCATATCATGACATGTTATGGAGTAATGGAGATAGTGGATGGAGTGTTGACACTCTCATTGAAATTTATTATATTCCATGCCCTATTTCTCGTGGGCACTCTTAGCCTTTTACATTCCTGTTATTTTGAAAGATTATAGGTTTCGAGGGAAGGAAATTTAAAGTCATGCCTACAATAAAACTATCACTACATGCAAGACTGATAATAGTTTGTAGCTAGAAAAGCTGAGTTTGGGGCACACTACCTCTAGTTCATTGCAAACTTGGCAAAGGAGTCTTAGGTTTGTTGCAATTGTAATTTCTATTTTTCACAACCCTTTAGTTGTAGAGATTTTTGTATCATTGTTTTGAAGGATTTGTGGATTAATCATTTATCCCCTCTCTAGGACTTCTAATTCTAGGACATATGTTTTTTATGACTTCAATTTGAGCTATTTCACCCTCAGTTTTATCCTCTACCTCTAATGTCTCTCTTTTTTGGGAGTGCCCTGCTCATTGTTAAGTTGTGTTATCCCTCTCTAGCCTCCTATTCACCCTCTCTACACTCCCTCCTGAAGTTTCTACTATCTCTCCTTTTCCTCTACTCCCTATTTGAACTCCATCTTTGATTTCTCCTTCCCTCCTTAGGATCCTAGATACAGTTCATCCCCTCCCTGGGCCATGGCAATACATTGTCTCTCCACTGCTCATCATGGAGGTAAAATAACATAAACTGACCCCTCCTTTGACCCTTAATATTAATGGGTATATAACGAAGCTCCCTTTTGTCTAAATATATTGGTGCCTCACTTGTAAGAAGTCTCTCAGAATAAAAGTTTAGGAAAATCTCGTGCAAAGTATGGATAAAAAATATCTTGTTGAATCTTTAGGAAACTCAACCTTGCTATTAGACTTACCTTTCTTAAATTTATTTTGCAATCCATCCTTATGTATCTATTCTCATCCTTGGAAACCCCTAAATCCATTCTAGAAAAAATAAGAAACACACAAAGATCCCTCCTTTAAAGGGGATCTAAAGAGTTAAAACATGGTCCCTTGTTACCTAGGAAAATTATACTATCCTAACCACCTAGGGGCCCTGTGACTAAGGGACCCTAAAATTCTCACTCAATCACTAGGAGTCAAAGCTTGGTGTGGTGGCTTAAAATCCCAGAAACTTTATGGAGTAAAGTATGGAAGGAAAAATGCATGCCATGAACAAATGATAGTTTGTTGATTTGGATGGGGGCTGGAATTAAGGGATCTCATCTTTCGAATTCAGCTTAGAAGAATAAACACTTGATTCAAGCTCACAAGTTTTGGGAAATTAGGCACATAAATTTAGCCCTCTTTTGGGAGGATTCATGGTAGAGATGGTCCAACTTAGAGAAATGAGAGTTTAATGAGCTAAAAAATTGTTTGATATTACAAGGTAGAGTAGCAATCCAATAGTATTGGGTGCAACCTCAATCTCAAGAAAAATGGAGGCACTGGGAGAAGTGCACGCATTGTCCAGTGAACATAAGATTAGAAACATAAGGAACCATCATAAAAGAACTAGAAATTGGAAGAATTAAAATCCAATATTGGAAATATATCCTCTAATGAGGACATTGACCTAAAGGATATTTTAGCTTAAAGGAGGCTTACATATTACTAGTTAGCATAGAAGGACACACCAACAAAAGTAAATGGAAAAAGCTATGGGACTCCAAACTCTGGCCCAAGGAGATCCATTTTCTTTAGCTTCTCATGAAAAACAAGATATTAACTTGGGAAAATCCCCAAAAAATGGGTTTTCAAGGTCCAACTACACTCTAGCTTATTCTGGAGAAGCATAGAAACAACTGAGCATCTACTTAAGAATTATAGATTTGCATAAACAATATGGGATCACTTGGCCATAATTTTCAAACAATGAAATTGGAATGGAACTAATATTCATTCAACACTTTAAGAATGTAGATTTGGACCTTTTATAAGTGTTATAGTGAATATAACATGGAAATTTTTTCTAGGATTTATAATGTGGGAAATATTGAAGGAAAGCACCATAAAAATATTGAAATATTAGTCATTAAATCTAGACACTATTGGAGCTCCATAATGGGAATGGTAAGAGAAACAATCCTAACAACCCCTTTCTTTGCACAAGAGTGTGAATGTAGTTCCAACGAATCACACATTCTCACACTTTTGGGGATCAACCAATCCTTCATAATTTTTCAAGCTCCACAACCCCAACCCATTCCCTTAAGTACTAATAAATGGAAGCCACCTTTATTGGCTTCTTAAAATTAAATTTTGGTGAGGCCTCTAAGGGTTATCTTAGCCTTGTTAGCTTTGGAGGGGTATTTAGAGATATCATGGAAAAACTACTCACATTTATGTGGGAAATCTAGGCCATGAAATTAATAATGTGGCGAAACTCTCATCCCTAGAGCAAGGTCTAATACCAGGCAAGCACTTTAACTCTAAAAAATTGATCACTTAGGGGAATTATAAAATTGTTATCCTAATCATTAAGAAAACTATAAAATGGATCCAACCCCCCTCCCTTCCCCTGCCCAAGGTCTCTACTAGCTGGAGACTAATAGTAGGCTTAATCAAAATCAAAGTCCTTTTAAAAGTAACAGTAGCCATTGAACTATCAGATATACAAAGAACTATAAATAAATTGGTAGATAAAGCAACCAACAAAGATCTGCACTTGAAATAAAATATGTTGGAAAAAAAGTAGCTCTATCCTCTTCTTAGCATGTTAAGAACCATATGCAAACAAATTGTATAAATTTAAAGATCTCCCCCGTATGGGTGCACATATGGTGGTGTGAGCTCTTCACATTGAGATGATGGCCATCTATTTAATATGGGTGGTAGGCCACCCATCAAATGACAATTTGCATGGCCTAGCATACAACTACACTTGTATGGTAATTTGGTGGGAGGGCACTGTGATGATGGCATTCATTGCATGGGAGTTCTGTGAAGGACAATTAATTCTAAATTCTGAACATAGGAGCACCCAGGTAAAAATTATGGTGATTAATGGGAAGGAAATAGCATATCATGACATGTTATGGAGTTATGGAGATAGTGGATGGAGGGTTGACACTCTGATTGAAATTTATTATATTCCATGCCCTATTTCTCGTGGGCACTCTTAGCCTTTTACATTCCTATTATTTTGAAAGATTATAGGTTTGGAGGGAAAGAAATTTAAAGTCATGCCTACAATAAAACTATCACTACATGCAAGATTGATAATATTTTTTAGCTAGAAAAGCTGAGTCTCAGGCACAATATCTCTAGTTCATTGCAAACTTGGCAAAGGAGTCTTAGGTTTGTTGCAATTGTAATTTCTATTTTTCACAACCCTTTAGTTGTAGAGATTTTGCTATCAATGTTTTGAAGGATTTGTGGATTAATCATTTATCCCCTCTCTAGGACTTCTAATTCTAGAACATATGTTTTTTATGACTTCAATTTGAGCTTTTTCGCCCTCAGTTTTATCCTCTACCTCTAATGTCTCTCTTTTGTGGGAGTACCATGCTCATTGTTAAGCTATGTTATCCCTCTCTAGCCTCCTATTCACCCTCTCTACACTCCCTCCTGAAATTTCTACTATCTCTCTTTTTCCTCTACTTCATATTTGAACTCCATCTTTGATTTCTCCTTCCCTCCTTAGGATCCTAGACACAGTTCATCCCCTCCCTAGGCCATGGCAAGACATTGTCTCTCCACTGCTCATCATGGAGGTAAAATAACATAATCTGACCCCTCCCTTGACCCTAACATTTCTTCCCCCTCTTGTCCAAACCCAAGCTCAATCAATAGCTTAAGATGTTATGAACCAATAAAGAGAAATTATCCCTGATGTAATTTAGAGGGATATCTTTGATGTGGAAGAAGAATCATGAGAAGCCATAAGGTTTATTCCAGATAAGAAAATGGACCATGAAACAAATCTATGGATTCTTGAAGTGGGTAACTCTACCTGAGCACGTGACTCCTCTCACATGTAAATCATTAGTCTTTACTAACATACTAAAATACTCATGGGAAGAGTTCTTACTTGTATAGCAAAATCTCAGTAGAAAATGGCCACCTACATGGAAAATTTATTGGACAAGGTGGATAGACTCAACAAGAAGGTAATGATTCTATCCTAGAAATTTGGAATCGCCAACTGAATGATGATAAAGTGAGCAAAATCTTCCAAGAAGAATATTTTTCATAAAGTTGTCTTTTCCGTCTCTATCAAGTCATGTTGTATTTAATTTTCTAGTCTTACTTCCATTTTGAGAAACAATTTAGCAGACCATAGACTAGCATTTGCACCACATGTTGCAAACTAAACGACGTAAGGCAATGGCATAAGAAACAATAGCACGGAAGAAAGAATAATACAAGTAGTGAAACAAAATGGTAAAATACCATGTAAAGAAATACAAGGCAATAATAGTAATATTAGTAGACATGTGTGAATAATAAATAGGATTGGAACCATGTCAGAGTAATTGGGGTTAATCCTTGGGTCCAACTAAGTTGATAGCAACCCAAGAACAATCCCTAGTTCCTAATAAGAAGAGATAACCATAGTAATATACAAGAAATAGTTCATTTTTCTAGACAACAATTACTTTCCTTAACAAAGAAGAAAAGCGAGTTCAAAAGAATCTCCATAGAAATCTATGTAAAGAATAAAATTATTCAGAAGTAAATTCCCTTACTTCCTATGTTTTCTAGTAAAAACGAGCTACCTAGACTTAAAAAAGGAGAAAACTGGGTAGGAGTTTACTCTCATAATTTATAAGGACAAAAGAAATTCACAGGAAGAGAGCTCTATATCTAACTGTAATTCTCAGAATAGTTGAGATATGTACATGTCAATAAATATAATTATAGTCCGCAGTGAACAATTCACCAAGAGTGAAACAATTCTCCCAAAGGGCAACTCAAGGACTGAAAACAAATCAAATTTAGAGAATGGTTATATTTAATGTGAATACTATAAATACTAATTGATTATAATTTGTTCAATACCGTAATTATAACAAAAGAACTTTTGTTCACAACAAACAAAACTTAATAGCAACCATAATCTCAATTAGAGTGGGAATTTACATTTTGATTAACTGTACAGGGAATCTGACCCAGTAACTAATATTTCTACAATGGGTCAACAACTTGTAGCTCATGTCGCGAGTCTACAAGTTCTCAAAATAATAATGTATTCTATAATTTTACAAAATGATAGAATACATGATATATGTAGTGAATCTCTTTTGAAATAAAGAATTAACAACATCGTTAAGTTTCAATTTCTACTCATATAGAAAGAATCACCAATTATGAGGAAAAACCTACAGGCATACAACCTTGAGTAAAATATTGTGAGCCTTTTACCCATTTGTGGAATTGTAACAAAAAAAACTGAGCAATTTCAAGAAAATAGAATAGCTCGAGAGAATTTCTCATAGTAAAGTTAAAGGGAATACATTTTACTGTGACTAACTTTACAAAATCTAGTATATATGCTGAGAATAACTTATTTCATAGTGATAAGTGAAATCTCTTAAATGCTCCTTTCTGACCTGGGCTGTCGTAAAATCCTTCAGGTCGATGTGACCAAAGACCGAGCTGAGCAAGGAGAGTTGCAAGGTTTACATGGTCAAAATTAGTACAAAGCAACTCAATATTGAAACCCTTAAATTGACAGTCATTTAATAAAGGGCCAAACCCTGGAGTAGAGTTAAACACTCAGGATCTATTGGCAGGAAGTGTACCAACCTGGAGAAAGGGGCCAGGTAGTCGAAGTTAATGTCAAAACATGAGTCATATGCGAATGGTTGGAAATGACCACAAAAAAGAGAATCAGATCTCCATAAAAAAATAAAATATACCTGGTAGTCAATTATACAGATAAAAAGTCAATATGTAGGTCATATAGACTTAATTTTGAGATGGAGATTCTAAACAAACCATACTTCCCTTAACTAACTGATAAATAGATGGAATTTACTTGAGCCATTGTCTTAATGAAAGCCATTGTCTTAATGAAAAACCAGCTGTGTAGTGGTAGAACCAGGTAAGCAATGAGAAGATTCGAAATTGGTTAAAATGGGAAAGTTGCTTAAACCCTCACAAAGAGAAACCCTTTGTCAGATCTCAGATGTAAGGCAGCCCCATGAAAGTATTAAAACCCCAACTTCGAAAATCAAATTGATGGTAATTCCAATACCCGTGTCGAATAAACAGTTACCATTGTTGTAGAAAAATGAATGGAAGAGTAAGGCGAGTGAGGAAGGAACCGAGTGTTCTTACCACCTTAACAATGACAAGGAGGAATTTTACACCTTTGAGAAAATATTGATAGGTAGAGTCTGTTAGTAGTAGCCATGTCCACGAGACTTATCTAGAGAGATCTAACGAGGGGTATCTACATTCAAGCATAACCTAAACTTCAACAAGGAGAAAAATGGGCAGGAGTTTATGCACAAGTAATATAATATAACTTTCATAATTGATAAGGGAAAAAAAAATTCAAAGGAAGAGAGCTCTATATCTAACTATAATTCTGGGAATAGTTGAGATATGTACATGTCAATAAATATAATTATAGTTGGCCGTGAAAAATTCACTAAGAGGGCAACGAGAAACTCAAGAACCGAAAACAAATCAAATTTAGAGCATGGATATATTTAACATGAATATTGTAAATATTAATTGATTATAAATTTGTGCAAAACTGAAATTATAACAAAAAAAACTTATGTTCACAACAAACAAAACTTAATAGCAACCATAATCTCAACTGGACTGGGAATTTACATTTTGATTAACTATATCGGGCAATCTAACCCAATAACTAATATTTCTACAATGGGTCAACAACTGCTAAGTTATGTCACAAGTCTACAAGTTCTCAAAACAGTAGTGTATTCTGTAATTTTACAAAATGATAGAATACATGATATATGCAACAAATCCCTTTTGAAATAAGAATAAACAATATCGTTAAGTTTCAATTTATGTTCATTTAGAAAGAATCACCAATCATGATGACAAACCCACAAGCATACAACCTTGAGTAAAATATTGTGAGACTTTTACCCGCTTGTGGAATTGAAACCAAAAAAACTGAGCAATTTCAAGAAAATACAATAACTCAAGAGAATTTCTCATAGTAAAGTTAAAGGGAATACATTTTATTGTGCATAACTTTACAAAATATAGTATATATGCTGAGAATAACTTATTTCATAGTGATGAGTGAAGTATCTTAAACACTCCTTTCTGGACTGGGTTTTCGCCAAATCATTTGAGTCACCGAGTTGAGCAAGTAAGAGTTGTGAAACTTAGAAGGTCAAGAAAAAAAAATCAATATTGAAACCCTTAAATCTATAGTTGTTTAATAAAGGGTCGATCCGAGGAGTAGAGTTAAACACTGACGATCTAATGGAAGGTACTATACCAACCTGGAAAATGGGTCCATGCAGTCGAAGTTAATGTCGGAGCATGATTCATCTGCGAATGGTTGGAAGTCACCCAAAAAAAAAGAGAGAATGAGAACTCCATAAAAAAATAAAATATGCCCAGTAATAAATTAAACAGAAAGAAAGTCAATATGCAGGTCATAAAGGCTTAATTTTGAGATGGAAATTCTAAACAAACCATACTTCTCGTAACTAACAGATAAATAGAGGAAAGTTACTTGAACCATTGCCTTAACAAAAACCAATTGTGTAGTGGTAGAACCAAGTAAGCAATCAAAAGACTTTAAACCCGTTAATATGGGAAAGTTTCCTAAACCCTTACAGAGAGAAACCCATTGCCAGACCTCAGAGGTAAGGCAACCCCATGAAAGTATTAAAATCCCAACTTCAAAAATCAAATTGATTGTAATTCCAATACCCTTGTCGAATAAATAGTTACCATTGCTACAAAAAGACGAATGGAAGAGTAAGGCCAGTGAGGAAGGAACTGAGTGTTCTTACCACCTTAACAATGACAAGGAGGAAGTATGCACTTGTGAGAAAATATCGATAGGTAGAGTCTGCTAGTAGCAGCGCTGTCCACGGGACTTATCTGGAGAGATTTGATGAGGGCTATCGACATTCAAACATATCGAGACAGGCATATCCTGTGTTTTCCAAATTATCTAGACCTGAGAACCCTTCCATCCAGAAGCACCAGGAACACTGAGGGTTTGGGGTTGCGGTGGGGTGGGTGGTTACCATAAGCAAAGAAGGTATTCGCCCTGCACTTATCTCCAACAAACGTGGCTGGCTATTCGCGCGCACAATTGACTGGCTAACCAAGGTTAAATAAATTTTTAATTAACTAATTTTATATTAGAGGGGTTTTTAATGTTTTTAAAAGTTTTATAATTAAATTGGACGACAAATCATTTTTTTATCGTCTAACAATGGATGTGATGGCCAAGATTAGTACAGAAAGGTAGCTGGCAGAGGATTAGGACATAAAGGTAGCTGGGGGAGGATTAGGACACAAAGACAGCTGGGGGAGTTGATTTCAAAGGGGAATGCCTTACGATGTAAATATGCAATTGTAAAAAATTCAACTTATGTTATTGGTTTAATTTCCCAAATGGCATACCAATAGCTAGTAATGTCTATCTATAGATAAATTTTAGGTTTTTAAAAATATGTATCTAAATTACTATAACATAGCCTCATGTTCGAAATAGTTCATATATGTTGGATAGTTATAATATATGGTAATTGAATATATATATGAATTTATCAAAAATATATCAAAATAGTGATTCTTATATATATATATATATCGTTTTCTTTATATTTATTATTTTTAAAATTAATAATATAATATATAGTTGTAATAATAATTAAATTTAAATTTTTACAATTTGATTTTAATATTATTTATTAATTAATGAATGGTTGAATTGAAGGTAAAATATGTAAAACTAATATAGTAATTGAAAACATAAAATATAAACAAAATTTAGTAATTGTAATAATAAAAAACTCTAAACCTTAATCATTCACATATATATATTCTTACTATAATATTACACATTTTTATAAGATAATATAATGTTTTTCCTTAAAGAACTAATAAAATTGTTGACCAATATATATTTTTACTATTAGTTGAATGGTGGATTCAGTATAGACAAATTAAATTGGCTTATATTTAACAATGTTGTCCTTGATCTACCCATTTTTACCACTTAAAAATATTATTTTAAATTGGAAAAAATATTTAGCTAATTAATTAATTGAAAATAGTAAGAGTTATTGTATTTATTCATTTTTTGCATAATTACATAATTCCCAACATGGAAATAAATTTTTAAAAGCACAAATCTGTTCATTTACTTTCTTACACAGTTGCATATCATCGTCATAGTGTGCTTTAATTTCCTACATGAAAATAAATTTTTAAAAGCACACATTTTTACATGCTTCACAGTTCAAAAAGCTCCCAAGTCTAATTTATCATTTGTGATTAGCAAATTGAGATGAATATAAACATTAAAACATGAATCTTCAAAAAGCTCCCCAATCTAATTTATTATTTGTGATCAGCAAATTAACATGCATATAAACATTAAAACATGAATCTAAAAATGAGAAGAATAATAACAAATTTAAACTTGAGCATGCAATCATAGTCTCCTCACATTGGTATGTCCATCTTTCAAAGGCCAGGAGCAGCCTGAAAATAACCACAAAAAAGCGATTTACAATTTAAAATGTCAAAAATAACTTACATGAACAAACAGTTTATGATATTACCCAAACAAAAACACCTACCAACACCTATAGAAACACACTGTTTATAATATTACTAAAAAACCGGAAGGAACACACTCCACTCTTTGTAATACCACCAAAAAAGATATGCCCCTCGTTAAAAAGGTAAGGAATGGCTGGAGAATAACCATCGTAGCCAATAGTTGTAAGAAAACGAAATATCAAAAAAAAGAAATAAGTGACTTACGTTTTAGAATGCGAGAAGTTGACAAAAACAAACTGATTATAATACTTTCAAAACCGAACCAGCGAGAACAAACTCTTTGTAATACCACCCAATAAGAACCGTTTATAAACCAAAAACTAGAAATAGAAACTCTTTATAATACCACCAAAAATATAGAACAACTTATAAACCAAAAACCAAAAGCAAAAATAAGCGATTTAATGTTCATAGTGCTACAAACAAAATTGACAGTGACTAACTGTTTATAATACCACTAAAAAATCTCTTTATAAACTTCTTAATTTCCTTCACTTACGCTAACACGTGGAACGGTGACGGTCTTTGTTCAAGTCCATGTGCTTAGAAAAAACGTCTGTTAATTTCGTGCATATTTTGAGATGCTTAGTTTCGTGCATATTCTGAGCTGGTTGTTACAAACTAGCAGAAAAATGGAAAAAAAAAAATTACAGGGAAGAAGGCATTATGTATAACTTTGAAATTTCAAATAGGCGGGACTTGCCAATTTCAAATGAGCCGACTGCATCCCTATGTGATGTTCATCCGGCGCGACAAGAGCAACAGGATGGTCATGGATGCTTTATGTTGTTGATAGTCATTCGCATGACAAAAGGTGTTGGATGTTGCATGTATGCATGCCATCTAAGGTGCAAAGAAAAGTTATCGGCAATGACATGGGATGTGAATGAAAATGATAATGGAAACGGCGGGGCCAGTTTGAAGTTGGACCAACGTGCAATAGAGATAAGTTCAGCGCCTTCTACCATGCGGTGTTCAGTGACATCCTAATCATCTGGCAAGGACAATCCTCGATTGATAATGGATATGGGTGAAAAGGCACTCTTCGAGAATGTCTCTTCGTCCTCCAAAATAAATTTAGTCCATTAATCCTCCACATTGTAGCTCAGATACATAGTTTTTCATGGCTTTCACTTTCTCTAAGGTACTCTCTTTGGAGGTGCTTATTAATATTAGTGAAAGCAGAGGATTGATCCTGTATCTCAGATACATAGTTTTTCATGGCTTTCACTTTCTCTAAGGTACTCTTTGGAGGTGCTTATTAATATTAGTGAAAGCAGAGGATTGATCCTGGGTGTCTTATAGATTAGAACTGGCCATTACCAATTCACCATGTTGTTTAAAAAAACAAATATTGATGACAACAAAAATTTCTACTTTTATCTTGGACCGTTGCCGTACATATAACCTAGTTTTCCTATCATCGTGGTTTTCTTAATAATTTTTTAACTATCGATATGCTGACAGGATGTGGGATCCTTGCTTCTCAACCTCCTCATCAACACCAACTAGCAACCAAGAACCCCTACCAATTTAGCAGGAAAAAATGTATCAAGCATAAGGTGGAGGAGCCCAATTTTATGATGGGGAAGGACATACATGTTAATGATATTTCAAAATGGAGGACCTAGCAGTCATGGCAAGATTTACAAGTCAGTGAATGACTATCGTATCTATGAGATCGTGGATAAACATGTAGTTTAGCCCTCTACTTCGATATTCAACAAGGTGTCTGATCCTGGCCAAAGGGCGGATGGGGTGGATAATGGCCGCCAAGGAAGATGTACAAACAATTCATTTGTAAATATGGAAAAGGAACTCTCAGGTTCTTTATGCGAAGAAGTATACGACATGATTTGATACACAGAGATAAAAGATGACGTTGATGCCAGTTTGAGTTCACCTCCCATGGCTTTCTCTTATATTTTGGTTAATGCCAATTTGAGTTCACCTCCGATGGCTTCCTGTTATATTTTGGTTAAGAGATTTTTTCTACAAAATAGGAAATATCCTAGATTTTTTCTATGAGCCAGACATATCATTTCTAGACTGGATATATGGGGATGGATCACATATTCATAAACCTAAATCTGGGATCAGGGCTATTGGACACCATCTCCTTCCATGGAGGCCACATCTCCCATCGACATAACATGGACTATGTAGGAATTTTGTTTAAACATGGTTGTTTTCAGAAATATGGGCATCCCGGTAGTGATTGCTCTCTTCAGCAGTCGAACATAATGTTGGTGATCTCAAGGGAAACAAGAGTGAAGCCCTGCTCCCTGCTGAGCCTTTGGTTTTAGGACTTTCAGACTATGTACAAAAGGAATCAGACAGTGGCTCTTTTGTATTAGACAACATTAGTTACATCCTATTTGGTTTAAGCACAAACATCCATTCAGATCAATGAAGGTCTAGAGAACAAAGGTATGGTGGATGTTTTTGCACGTTCTTCCAAAAAACAGATGAAGAAACCCTGTAGACTCCATGAAAAAATCTATAGCTACCAAGTTCAGCCGTACCGGTCAAACAAATTCGAAAATTCGTGGATACGATACGGCTCGTTTAAAAATTCGTTAAGTGTTATACGATACATAAGTTTTAATTAATAAAAACAAACTGTATTAAAAAAATTAAAATTAAGAATCTTAGAGAAATTTATATTTTAAAAACAACGTTTAAAAAAGGTAAGTTTAATTTTAGAGAAATTTATATTTAAAAAACAACATTTTAAAAAGTAAGTAAGTTACTTTAACATTGCAAATAAGAAGATAGCAGTGAATAAAACAGTAAGTTTTATTAAGAAACTAGTAAGTTTTAAGTTTAAAATTTTGAAAAAAAAAATACAATTTTCTTATTTTGAAAGGTTTTTTTTGGATAATAGTGATTACAATATTGGATAATATTGCACTCTACTGCAAAATGAAGATTAATGTGAAAATTTAATTTAATTTGAGGGGATATTTTGTGGTTCATCTCAATGATAAATTTGTACACATTTATTTGTTAAAGAAATTTGGACACTGTAAGGGTCAAATAAACTTCTTGGTATATAGACATCAATTGAAGCCTATTATTAATATTTAATATCTCATTTTTTGCTTTGGAATCTAGTTTTGAGTTTTTGTTACTCATATTATCACATTTTATTTAGATGTTTTCCCAATTTGTAATACAAATAAATTTGATGCATTTTGTTTTTTATTTCTTATTATTTCTAGAACATCTTAAATAAACACAAAAAATTAATTTAGAAAGCAGTCTTTTGAATTAATCCAATCATAAAAATTGGGTAGACGTTTTGAACCAACTAATGTGGTTCATCCTTAAAACAAAATATTAATATTAGATATAAGTAAACCAGTATTTGAAAAAAAAAAAAAAAAATTACCTTAAAATTTATCTTAAAGCTTAGTTATTTTTTTTGTAATTTGAAAATAAAATGTAATTTTTTAAAATATATATTTTTAATATTTATTTTTTTTTAAATCAAGATTTTTCTATATTCAATTCCAAACCCAAACCCAAACCCTGAAAAAATCCACCGGCTCTCAACAGTCAATTCTTATCTCGAAATTAATCCATCCGCATATTTGTTTGTGCCATTCATTGTGAAGCCAACTTCGCTGACCCGTTGAATGGACCTATTATACAATCGGGTTAAAGTTGGCAACCGAATCGTAGCTCAGAATATTCGTTACGTTAAATCGTCAAACATGCGTTTATGTCACCTGATAATCGGGTTGAAGATCAGAAGCTTCGTTACGTTAAACTGTCAAATGCTGTTATTTCCGGGCAAGTCTTTGTATTTCCCATTAATCATGGTACAACGTAAGTCTTCTTTTATATTGTTCCTTAACAAAATTTGTACCTTGTTCTCTTGACTCTGGACAGTTATTTTGCCACCCAATAATTAAATTTAATATTGTTTATGGGATGACCCTTTGGTTTGGGCGTTGTCTATTGAGAAGATAATTTAATATTGTTTTTGGGATGAGACTTTGGTTTGGGTGTTGTCTATTGAGAAGATAATTTAATATAGTTTTTGGGATGACTTTTTGGTTTGGGCGTATTAAGAAGATAATTGAGTTTTGAAGTTATTTTTGGTTAGAATTTTTTTTTTTTCCAAAGTTTTTGACCGTGTGAGTGTGAGAGTGTTTGAATGGTATTTTTATGATGGAAATAGATTAGCACTAGTATAGATCCATCTTAAATACAGATTTAACATGGGCCGAAAGAGATCTAATTTCTTCAACTGCAATTTTTTTTTATGAATCAACATTATTTAAATATTTTGTATAATAATTTAATTTTTGTTTTTTAACTTTTTAAAATTTATATTTAGGCCAATATGAGAAAAATTTCAACTTTGATGACGGACAGACATAGTTACACATTATAATGGGCTTGTAGAATGAGCCTCTCCAATCAACTGTCAAAATTCTTCATTACACCCAAAATTTGAAAGCCTTACATTTATAACTAGGATTTCCAAAAAAATTTGCTAGATTTTATCAAAATCATGCAAAAATCTACATTACTTTCTCGGGAAAAACTTTGCATCCTTAATGGCAGCTTTGGTTTATCAACCATGTGAGCAATGAAACATTATCTTTTTTTTTCAGAATTTGTAACAACAAACTAATGTTTTCAGTTTCAAATTTCAAGAAAATAAATAGTTTTAGGAATGAAAAAAAACAAATAATGATGGCCTCCCGCCGTTCCCAATGCGACCACAGGTGACAAGACTTGCGTCCTGAATGCGTTAACTGTTGACTTAAATGCTGAGTACGTTTATCAGATATTTTATGGGGATGTTTAACCGGGTATGCTAGTTAGGGTTTCCACCTGTCGGTTCCTTTCGCACAGCCTCTTACCTTTTGTCAAACCCGTCCCGCTCCCATTTGACACTCCTCCGCTGCGCCGAATGTTGCTCTGCTCTGTGGGACACTTACTTCTCCGCCGCTCTGGTTTCACACTGGTTCAATGGATGCCTTCAGTCCTCTGTCGTTATGGAGATAGGGTTGCAGTGCCCCGTAGAGACACCTTCCGCTCTGCTCTGTGTTAATATGTTGATTTGAGGTTTGTTAGGCGGATTCTTTCATTTACATATCGTTCTTGGTCGATTAATTGATGGGTTGCTTCATGACAGGGTTTCCACCAAACATTCGCGCTCCAGTTCCACTGCCAAGGTAAATTTTGGTTCCCTGATAAACTTCTCTGTCGCTTCTTTTTCACACCCTGACACCCTCGCTCCGTGTCTTCAGGGGCAAACTGGTTCTTTCGGTCTTCGACTCTGCCTCCTCAATTTCAGGTGAGCTTCTGCACTTCTGTTAACATTCGCTTGTTGTTTTTTTTTCCTTTAATGGTTATTCTGTTGGTAAACGCTGCTAATCTGTCCTTATTTCGTTTGCAGGTGGCTAATTACCGTTGGGCTCTGTGGTTTAGTGTAACGTACCCCAGTAACCTCGCATGTAAAAGTAAGGAGTTGGAATTTTTTTTTATACAAATTACCACAAGTAATTATCCAATTCACAACTCCACAATTCATCATTAACCATTAGGTATAATATTCATTAGTACATCAAGTAAATTGCCATCAAAGATAGTAAGTTACATAACCATTGCATAACCTTTAACCACCACTGTGGTAGTGTAATAATATAAACTGTCTCATGAATCCTTGCATCCATTTCATGATTTCCATAAACATATTAATTAATCTCATACTTGGACAATATGATCATGCCATCAAATAAAGAACCATCAACATCAAGGATTCATCATCATCAAAGTGACACAAAAGGCAATCACACCATTGAACACCAATATACCCTGGAAACCCCGTAGGGTGAAAACCAGCAAACGTTTAATCTTATTATTAAATGCTCGTGAGGGATTTCACCCCTCACTCAATGGCTTATAAGGGATTCCATCCCTTAACCATTGTTATAAAATTATTACAATGATTTATCATTAAGTTGACACATAACTAGCTGAAAGCTAATACAGTTTCCATGTAATATTTTACTTACATACCGCCACATGCAACATTCCTTGTGGCTTGATTGTTCTAGCAATGTACGATCCTGCAACTTGTACTCATCTGCGTGGACCGTTAACCCTCTTCCTGCCACAACATTAAACATCACTTTTCTTTGGCTCCAACCGCCATCGCTTCCTGTCAATGTTTATAATCAAGCAGCTTTGGCAACAAGATTAGATACCATATTAGTCAGTCAATAATCAACCTCTAAAAGAGATCTTTTAACATCTACTCATATGCATGAGCAAGCATGACATGCTATTTAACCAGTACATACACTCAAGTAAATATTATTTGACCTCCACAATGTTTATTTACTTTAATGCATAATTCTCTTTAAGATATCTAACTCTTTAGTTCTACTAACATGTATAACATAATCGTTACATCTTCATACATGTAATAAACTATTATTTCTATACTTAAGCACATATGTTCTTTTCACATAGTTATATTTCGAGAACTCAACATAGTCTCTCTAACATACAAACAACATAACTCCATATCACAATGACTATTCTTTGTGCATACCATAGCTTATCATATTAGCCATTCTTTAATGTATGCAACACCTATTCCCTTCAGTAGAATACTACCATCATTTCATGCAACAAACCACATGCTTCTTTCCTAAAGAAAGTCATTATAATCCTCATTTCTCAATCTTCCTATATGAGGGTTTCTCAAAATTCCATTTCATTAAATTATTAAAGGCATGCATCTTTACGCATAAAAATCAAGATACAAAAACAAGGTTAACTTACCCTTTATGCATCAAAATCAAGAAGTCAACACAACTCATCTAACAAGACAATCTTTCAAGAGATTATATTTTTCAAGAACTTAACATGACCACTTTCTCTATGTACAGACAAAATCACAATAGCTACCCTTATGTGCATGCAACATGTGTCTTTCCTAACACAATTACTTTTACTCAATGCACATTATCTTTTCATGAAACAAGTAAGGTTATTGATATGATATGAACACTATTCATATATCTTTCAAAAATAGGAAACTCTATTTTTGTTTCAAGAAATCTACTCATAAAATCCATCGTCTTCATACATGAAGTATGCACACTTTCCTAAAAGGAAAACTATAGAAATAAATATCTATGAGCCTAGAAGCACTTCACTAGCTAATTAGATCATGCATGTAATGCATAAATATTTCACATGAACTTAGAAATTAGCTCGTATCGCAATGCCATTAGCATATATCCTTTTTCAAGAAACTTTTATAAAAATACTTATTTTAATTCAAGAAAACTTGGCCACTGGCATTAGCATATATCCTTTCTCAAGAAACTTTTATAAAAATACGTATTTTAATTCAAGAAAACTTGGCCACTTTTCACGCTATGTCCTCAGGATGTTTATATGCTTCTTCTGCTTTTCTCAAGAAGATATTTTGGCTATATTTAACAAGGATTTTATTCCAAGAGAATGATGAGAGACAAGCATTTTACACACAAGACTCATATGTAGTCTTTGTGAGAAGAACTACCTATTTTCTTTACCAAGAAAAACATAATCACTATTTAACTGCATGAATTAACATTTTTCTTTACCAAGAAACATATAAAAAAATTATCTTTACTGCATGCGTTAAAATACTTTTCTTTACCAAGAAAACTTATAAAATATTCAGTCTTTAACTGAATGTATTAACATGTTTTCTTTACCAAGAAAACACATAAAATAATTCAGTCTTTAACTGCACCCATTAACATGTTTTCTTTACCAAGGAGACATATAAAACAATCAATCTTTATTGCATGCATTATCATATTTTCTCTACTCAGAAAACACATAAAACAATCAATCTTTTACTGCAGAAGGCAACCACATGCTATTTTCCAACCGTTTAATAAAATGCAGCTTATTATTCTCTATAAAAAGTGCAGTTACTTATCTTTTCAGTGACTCACTCCATGCTTCCACTGCATGCTTCCATCACCTGTCGAAGTTAAAACTGGTATCCCTGTGACATCCATGTCAAAATTATAAAGATGATGTGATTGTCTAATTGAAATTCCAACTCAAGTTCTGTTGCACCGAGACTCTCATAAGCTAGGAGGTTTCCAGCACCACCACTTAAAGGAGCCACAAAAATATACTGAGTCAGTTCAACACGTTAAAAATGTTATAAATGAAGAAGTGAACTGCTGGCAGAGTTTTATCCATCCCTGCTCGATGAAATCGTTCTGCAACTCCTTTGGAGGCTGAAGGCGCTGCCAACGACCTATTGGTCTTGGAACAATCCAACCTTTCTACGCTTTACTAAACCGTGGAAGTCCCCACAGCTTCCATCATCTTCGAAATCTGGATCGTATAACAGAGAACTAGCTATTGAAAGCCTCCTCTCTCTTGTATTGTCTTCAGAATTTAGGGAACCTCCCTCTGTCGCAGGCTCTCTCTGTTTTTAATCTCGTTCTAAGACAAAACATAATCAAGAACCAACTAACGAATTTTGGTTAATATACATGAATCTTCACGGAACTTAAATTCATTGATGCTGTAAAAGTTGGGTGTCTTCACGTTACTATTAGTCACATCTCCGCACCCGTCAGCAACCAATCCCCCATATCACATGTTAAGGATTCTTTTCATGCACTCCTCTCATTCAGTTTCCCAAGAATCAGTTAATAACTGATTCGTAACTATCTCTCAACTATTTAATTTACATTGAGTTACTTAGGGATGTTACATACTCCCCCCTTAAGAGGAACACCGTCCTCGGTGTTCATCTCTCATTGGGAACTTGAGATTTTACTCATGGTATTACCATATAAACCACACAAAATGTGATCCTTCCACTTTCAAATCAAAGATTTCATTCCAGGAAATGATAATAAACAAAATAGTAATGTTATAACATAAGAAAAATCAATAGCCATAAGCATTCATAATTGCAAAAATATGCAAGTTCTAATTGCCACCACTTGCCCTTCTTCAATTTCAAAAGCCAAACTCTATATCAACTTACCATTACTTACCATCTACTCTCAAAAACCATGAGCACTTTCACATAAGCATCTTAATAGTGGCTAGACCACCCATCAACTCTTCATGGTAAGTAATCCTGTAATGTTTGACAACAAATTCAATCGCATTAGTCATAATTTTGCGAATGAAATGAAATACTTTTAACTATCAATCAATTGTGCAATGTTAGATGACTTTTAAATCATAGTATCTTTACAAGTACCTTAAAGAGCTCATCACTGCTCCATAAGCACACTAAAATGATTCTCACTAAAGACATCCACAGAGTACTTCTAAAAGTACCAAAAGAGCACCTAGCTCTCTAATCATCAAAATAGTCAATCACTGCATCAAGTGAATTTTCTTAGCCCCTACCAAGACGTTCACAAGATTAATAATACAACAAAGGAATTAAAATTTCCAATAACTCCTTATTGAGCACTAAGCTCATTTCCTATTAAATGTGCATAACATATTTCACACAACTATATGTAAAATCCATTTTTAACACAACATATAGCCGATTAGTTAATTCCTTTAGCTATGAGAATCACAATAGACTAAAGAATTCCCAACCCATGGGAACTGGTTTCCACAACCAAATCGAGTCATTTCCACATCCAGACAGTTTCTTTGATAGAGGCCTTACGAGGTCTAACATGGAATTCCACTGGCCAACCAGCTCAAGAATTCTAGGGAGAGGAAATCCGGGCAGACAAGTACCATCAACCCCTCCGGGCAGGTAACTGCGATCAACCCATATCTGGGCAGACAAGTACCATCAACCCCTCTGGGCAGGTAACTGCCATCAACCCAAGGCATTCTAGCCTTTCACAATCCCGGCAGACAAGTACCATCAACCCCTCCGGGCAGGTAACTGTCATCAACCCAAGGCATTATAGCCTTGCACAACTATCTGCAACTGTCTGGCATGTTAAATTTCTCTTTTATTACTCTTTCCCAAAGCAATTTACGTAATGAACCATATGTATATTATCATTAACAAAATAAACATGCATCTACACCATGCATTTACACTTAACCCTCATCATGGGTCCACAACATCTAGATTGATGGGAAACATATCTATCATACATGTTGTATGCATTCAAATTTCCAAATAACACAATTCATGCATATCATATAACTTTATTCTTTCTCATTTATAATTGCAATTCACATTGCAACGATTTATGTGATGAGTTTTCTTGTTGCCATTAAGCTACCTCTACTTAATCCCATCATCAATGTTAGTTATAAATATGCATCAGTTAACAAGTATTCAATTTCCAAAAATTTTCATGCATACAATATCGTCATGTATAAAAGCATATGCAAGTATAATTGTCAACAATAGCTGAGTTAATGATCTAAACATTTCCAATTTCCCATAGTCTGTTGTCTTAATCCATACCGTCATTAACGGAGTATTATCTTACGTTTACTATGGCCAGCATTGGCCATGCATCATTAATATAATTAAGAATAATCAAGATGTTCTGACCAACCATTGGTTCAACATGCATAGCTAACTAATTAAACTACCCTTATTGGAAGCAATTCCTCTACTTATGCAATTAGAAGCATGATCCCCTAAGTGTCACACATGCACTAGAGTTACCACTTGATGTTAGATGCAACAACTATCTTATCACTACTATGTGACCATTTCAGTATAGTGACTTCAAGGAGACATTACGAAAATCACTAACATCAACACACTATAGTTATCATTTTCCAACTCCTTAAGCATGGTCAAAGGAATACTCACATGCACATCAAGCGCTATCTGGTCATCACCAGACTTACTGATTTTTTTCCCTTCTCCGTCTGTCCCTACAGCATGGTCTTCTCCCTTCTCCTTGCTTCCTTTTTCCTTTGAAAGCATCTACAGTTGATGAAGGTAGTTAGAGTTTACTAATAACTTCATTAACACATGTAGTCTATTTATGAATAATTGTCACATGTACTTCTACCATGAATGGGTCCTAGAAATGTTATCCACTGAACATGCTTCTACAATTAACTTCACACTAGAATGCAACATGCATAAGAATCCGTCATTCCCATAGTAGAGATAAATTCAACCATCATTAAATCGAGGCTCAAAGGATTTTTATCTCACAACTAGTAATGATTAACATAAACACATACCATGCTAGTGAATCTCAAATAATCAAGACATAAGCATACATTATTCATCAAGCATTCTCATGGTGAGTAGAATTAAGAATTCTTCTCATAAAATCGTCATACTCATTCCACGCATGTGACATCAATCAACCATCACTTATTTACGAATTGTAATAATCTTAAATATAATGCAATTAATGCATATAAGTTCTATTGGTTACTCATGCAATACTAACCAATCTCAACTACCAATCATCTTCAAGCATCTATGACAAGACTGAATCAAAAATTAGTTATTACAATCAAGTCGATTCAAGCAGATAAAGTTTTCTACTGCGTGCCAAAATATCCATATCAAATAGCACAGAAATAGACAGTTAAAAATTTGGAAAACCAGGAACAAAACTTACGAGAACTATCTTCTCAGAATGCAATATTGTAAATATAATAACATGCACATATTTTAATTCAAGAGAATTGAGCAAGATACTTATCTTTTCCTGGCAACCTCCACACCGCATGATCCCGATGTCAAAATCACTCTTCAATCTTTCTCTTCATTATGCTACACCACCACGGAGCTTGACGAGGGCCTCACAGATGAGAAATCATGTACAGAGGGTCCAAAATGATGGTTGAAGTGCAAAGCATTGCCATAAGTACCAATTATTTCCTCCTCCAGCTCCGTCTTGATATTTCCCTTTGAAGATTTATTCCATGCACCACATCTGGCAAATATTTATGACTGTCTTCAGGTGGATGTTGCACATGCATTGGCTCTTGCCCCTGCTTGTCTTGCACAGTCTTTTTTTTTTTTTAAAACACCATATCATCAAATCCAAGGACATCCCCGTATTTTAAATTCATGCATTGACTCATTAAAATTAGTTCATTGCAACATCAATCCTGTTTAATAAATACATCATTGCTATCGCGATATTTGAAATTAAAAGTGGGTTGTTGATTGTCACTTTCGTCTATGAGTGTTCAAGATTTTTCATAAGTGTAATGAGTGTTCAATATTGTTCTTAAGTGCGACAAAAGTTTCATTGTCTTTTATCATCATCAGGAATCCAATGTCATGAACATAGTTATGCAACAACTTTATTACTTACTACTCAAAGCAGTTATAAACATGATTCACACATATCATGCCGAAGGTAGTGTACTACACAAGTCAATATGTGAATGGTTAAACACATCCCTGAGTTAATGCCACTGGTGGCGTACCTCAATTTCTTCTCCGCTTACCAATTCCCAAAGGCGCCAGTACTGCAACCTTTAGCTCTGATACCACTTGTAACATACCCCGATAACCTCGTATGTAAAAGTAGGGAGTTAGAATTTTTTTATACAAATTACCACAAGTACTTATCCAATTCACAACTCCACAATTCATCATTAACCATGAGATAGAGTATTCATTAGTACATCAAGTAAATTGCCATCAAAGACAGTAAGTTTCATAACCATTGCATAACCTTTAACCATCACTGTGGTAGTGTAATATCATAAACCGTCTCATGAATCCTTGCATCCATTTCATAATTTCCATAAACATATTAATTAATCTCATACTTGGACAATATGATCATGCCATCAAATAAAGAACCATCAACATCAAGGATTCATCATCATCAAACTGACACAAAAGGCAATCACAACATTGAACACCAATATACACTGGAAACCCCGTAGGGTGAAAACCAGCAAACGTTTAATCTTATTATTAAACGCTCGTGAGGGTTTTC
>APFE030087237.1:0-43099 GCA_000404065.3 Pinus taeda
AAAATTTAGTATTAAATATTTATTTTGACTTAATATTATTTACTGTTGTTCAAATTGAGAAGACTAATTTTTAAAATTTAACATAACTTACAAATTCATTTTTTAATATTATTAAATATTCACTTCATGTTATTTAGTAGTATTTGAATTTGTTTATGTTTGTGAGCCTAATTTTTAGAATTTAGCCCAACTCACCAATTATATATTTCTTTAGATAGTGGCTTCAATGGGTTTCCCTGAGGACTTCCTAGTGACTCTATTTTAGATTAAGGTGATTCAATACATACAATAAAATTAGAATATGCTTTTTTAAATTGTAAAAGAAAAACATTAAAATGGTAAATATCACTACATTTTACACTAAATTGTTGAATTGCTTTTCAATTTTCAAATTAGCACACAGGTAGCTCTGTTCAATAAAAAGATAGACCTCACAAAAAAAACCATTAAAGTGAATATACCACAATTAATATACAACAATTAAGACTTCGCAGGACACGACCCAAACATTGTATGCAGGCATAATAATATAAACAGCTCTCTCATATTATGATACAGAAAATGCAAAAATAATAAGTTAGTCATTAAAAAAATTGTGACTTTTTTATTAAAAAAAACTATAAATTTTATATTTAAAAATCAAATTTTTTAAAATAAAATTTTCACATTTTCTTGATTTTATTGCATTACAAACATTAACTTCACCACAAAATGATTTTATTCAATTGACTGCGAAGTTGATCTGTATGCTTATATTGAATCTTTGGTAAGATTTTTCGTTTTAAGCCAAAGTTAGGGTTATATGATTGTTATATATAGCAATGCTTATATAGAGGGTGGTTGAGTGTTCCGTCGACCCAACCCGTGGCTGATTACGCCCATTTTAGAGGGTGGTCTTTAGACCAACCCCATGGACAAGCTTTAGAGTGTTTGTCAGATCTTTAGACCGACCCCATGGAGACAGTTTTTACATTTCCACTTAATTTTAATAGCCAAATGGTCCGCTTTATATTTATATTTAATTTTAATGGGAGATTTGTTATTTAATTTTAATAGTGAATTCTTTTTTATTTATGGACCATCTTTATATTTTTAATAAAATTTTAATAGTTAATTGGTATTCTTCTTTACTAAAGATTTTTCAATTTTCATTTTACATCATGTTGCTTAGTGGATTTAATAATGAGTGGAGTGCTATTTTTATAATACAAAACAAAAATAATATATATATTTGGGTATTTGAACTAATTTAGATCCATCTTAACTCCAAAGAGCAATCAAATTTCCTAAAGTGCAAACTTGTTTTAGAGAAAAAGAGATTTAATTCCTCTGGGTGTTTGGTAGATTTCTAATTAAGATGGATCTAAAATAGTTTAATTATTAATTATAAATAACAATATTTAACTAGCAATTGCACCAAATGTTGCAAAGAAAAACAACTCACTGAGTAGCATACGAAATAAGAGCATAGATAAAGAGAGATGTCATATGCTATGGGATATGGATGTTGCCAAGATTTTTTTCTTTGAAGGACAAATTACAACCTCTAAAAACAAGTATTAAATGAATTTAATTTTACAACATGTTTACAATAGCCTACATGAATGAAATTCCCCAATTTTAGGCCTATATGGATGGAGTTCCCCAATTTCATGAGGTATTTGGCCTCTCAACATGGTTTATGATAGGTCTAGTTGTAGTAACTTCACACATTTCCCCATAGTTACAAGTGTACTACCAAACGTTTTGGGAACACTATCTACCAAATGACCCCAATGACCCCAATTCACTACAATATATCATCTTTTATGCAGGAGCATCCAGCTCACCATGACCAGGTCAAGTCTCTGCTAGGTTGGAAGGTTGTTTGAGTATCTGGATTGTTTTTTTTAATTAGTTTATAAGGTCATGAGTTATGATTTTATTTTATTTTAATTTTAGTTGCTATGTTGGTTAAAGTTAAATGTGAGTTAGGGTTGTTATAGTTCAACATCAATAAAAAGTAGTTTAGGAATTGATCTATCAACTTAGAAAATAAAAGAAAAAATTGTTTAAATGCAGATCTTGTAATGACTACTCAACTGTAGTTACACAACCATATCATTTCTGTTTAACTCACAAACAATTGTAGTTTCAATTAACTGTAAATCAACGGTGTATAAATATTGCAATGTAAGACGGGAAAAAGGTTCAGCAATTTCATAATAGAGAAATAAAGAAACAGAGACACATCTTATTTCCAAAACTGTCCATGTGTATTCATTTCCTATTTACTGTAATACTGTACTTTTCATTTATCGAATTGTAGGGAACAGTGCTAAAAAACACTGAACAACCACTGTAAGGTCATGGTTTCTTTATGTTCTCGTCAAACAAACAAATCCCAAAAAATTCATGCAAATGTCCAAATACAGAGCGGAGGACCAATGAGTTAAACCATGGTCCAAATAGTGAAATACAACAAAATGACCGAGAGCAAACAGAACCGGAAACATAGTGCGAGAGAAGCAACCCATAGCAAAGGTATTTTCAAACAATTCCTCATAACATTCATAAGTCAAACATATATAACAAAATAATGTTCTCATTGCTATTGACCGAGACATAGATGTATTACATTCATTGATAAATAAAAGCAAGTGTTGTGTCCAGAGTGGACAAACCCTAGCCTAGGGTTTGGTAACAGAAATCCAAATCATTCAACCGAACAGTTAACGAGAACAGGAACTACAACGAGAGCGAAGCACCACCTTCGAAAGGGACATAGACTATATATGAAAAGAAAAATGGCAAGCTACAAAACCCTATAGAAAACCCAAGACCCTAACAGTGCATTGACGGATTGAAGAGCCAGAGCCTGCCGACAAAGGTTTTCCACCTTTGGAAGATCGAATCCCAGAGGAACCCGCAAACCCAGGTTAAGCCATTGACCTGCATAGACAAACAAAGCACAATCAATACATTGATATAGGAATGAATTGAAGTCGAAGCGCAAATAGAAACAGGAGGGTTCTATACATTGCGTGAGTAAGCTGGACCAAGGGTTCAAGGAGCAGAGTCGTTGCCAAATCGGTAGAGGTGAGACAGAAGGAGCATTTCTGGTCACTGTCAACACCATGAGGAGGTCGAAGTGAATCAGGGAAGGGATCAATTACCTGTTCAGAGCCACAGAAGTCTACTAACTTGTTACTTGAATCCAAAAACATCAAACGTTAAACCATTTCAGATGTAGAACAGAGACTCGAGGCAACGATAATAATAGGAGAAGCAACCATACAAGAGCAGCGGCAATAAAAAAATAACAAGGAGAGATTATCAGACAAGAGACCAGACTCTAAACCCAAACAGTAATCGAACGACAGGACAAGACCAAAGGAGCTTACCGTGCGAACAGAGTTCAAGCGAGCGCACCTCTAGAGCAAGAACAAATTCGAGCCACAAGAGAAAACCACAAGAAAATACATAACCAAGTTCAGAAGGTTGGTATTCACCCACAATCATACCCGAAGGAGAACCAGATATCTCCATATTCCCCAGAGCCAGAACCATACAATATACCCAACAAACCCTCGCAGAAACTGTTTGGTCAATTTAGTGTTTCTAAATTGATTTCATTAATTTTCAACCCGGGGCTCGTAAGCTGATGAAGTGAAGGTGTACTATATGTACTTAGGCAACCTCTTGGATCTTTTTCTCGTTTGGGGGTGTTGTTGGTGGTCAATTTATCTTCCTGAGATGGAATGGAGATTTTATAAACAGATGAGTGATAGTGTGTGTAGGGTGATTTCTAAATGAGTGAGTGTGTGTTACTTGGTGGTTTCTAACTACCTTCTAAACTTGCAAAGAAAAAGCTTGAAAGAAATAACTTAAAATGAAATTGAAAGCAAAATAGAAAAAATAACCACTTTCTAATAACACTAGTCACTACTCATGCTACTGCAATAAAAAGATAAGAAAAACTACTTTAAAGACCAGTTATAATGTTTAACTCTTCCTAACTCTCTGCTTCCAACATATGGTATTATGTGAAACACGATTAAGAAGTAGTTAGAAATAAGTCTAAAAAGTACTCAAAGAAAGCTGTAATTTATCAGTATTCTGATCTCTTAAAGATGAACAGCTTATGATAAAGAGACCATCAATATGTTAGCATACAACTTGAGAAACTAAACTAGAAATCAGCTGGGAAAACAGAGTAAAGGCAGCAATTATGAATATGACAACTGAAAATACTATTAGAGATAAAGCAAATACACAAAGACACACAATCCCGGGCTAACACCTGCAGAAGACAGTCCTGATCAGTCTAAAGTAAATGCTAGAAATGAAATGACAGTGAAAGTAAATCAAATCTGTACATGTGTTAAAGAAAAGGAAAATTGCTTAATTCAAAAGAAGGAAATGGCAAGAACATAAAGGTAAATTACTGTACAAAGGCTGTTATGAACGGGGGGCCTCCATCCACAAAGCCCAAAGAAAGATCAGCTACGTAAAGGAGTCAAAACAGCAGTCTTCTATTAATTCATAATGCAGAAATTACAGTCAAAAAGTGCTGAAACAACAGCTTCAAAACAGAGTTTCTGTGCTCACTAAAAGCGTAGCAATTACATAAACAAAATAACTAAAAACTAATCCTTAAGCGTGCGCAGACGCTGGATTTTATAAGCATGTGAACAACTGCCTACTGCGTAAAACATGAAACTAGAAATTAACTGACAACATGCTAATTAAATGGTTCAGCAACACGTCAATAGGTCCGTGGGTGATCTGGAAGGTACGGTCGTCATGGAGGTTGAATCCAAGGTTGGATCCTGTCTCCCATGACCTGCGTAGAGTGGAGGAGTTGCCATCTGGAGTGACCTAACCTTTCAGCTCACGCAGCACCGTTTGAGCTGGCTTTGTTGACCGAAGTTGGATCCTCGTTGACCAGAGGTATGCGTGGCGTTGCTGACCAAGCCAATAGCACAAGAACCTTCAACACCTTCATTCCCACGTGCCCATGTGATTCGTTTTTCAAAATGACACGTGGAACATGGAGATCAATGAAAAGGCTACGGAATTGCTGAATGGCTGCGGAATTGCCAGACAACTGCGGAAACTCTGTGCATATGTCAAAAATCTAGACAAACAGTCAAACATTTAGCAAAGTCAACCAATCATGCTTAAAGACATCAAATGTAATGATCTGGGTAAGTTTATGAGGAAAATAGGGCAAAAGAGAGGAATAAGTGAGGAAAAGCTGTAGGTAATGATGGATAATTAGGTGCAAGTTAGAGGCTCTACAGATCTCTTGAGTTTGTTATGGTTTAGAAGCACTTCCATTCATAAACTTAGCCATTAGTTATTAATAACTCTATTTTTCCTCCATTGAACTCATCTTTTCCATGTATAAATGAAATTGTGCATAAATGAAGAAAAGAGCGTATGTTGTTGCAGGAGCTTTTGATCTACAGGGAGACCTCCTCTCATTCGCCTCATCCAATTCTTCTCTACCTACATTGCCAAAGCCCACCAAACCCTAATTTGAATCCTTGTTTTATAAGCAAAGTGGGAATTTTCCTTGAGCAAATCCAACCATCTTGAAGCATTTAACTAAGCCTTGGATAGTGTGCACCTCCTCTATGCCTTATTTCCCCATCAGACACCTTTCCCAAACTTCATTCTACCGTTCCTACCTCCATATAAGCTTTCGGCCTATTTCTTGTAGTAAAACAGGGCATCCTGTACTAGAACTAGGACATCCTGTAGTACTACAGGAAACCATGTATCAACCTGTTTTAAGCATGAATTGAGCAAAAATGGTCATCTGAGCTTAGGTTAGGCCTCCACTTGGCTTCCATACCCTTGAAACTATTCCAAACCTTTTCCCCCATACCTATCTCCCCTGCCAAAGAACAAAATGGAAATTAGCATTTGCATTCATAAAACTAAAAATCCAAAAAGGTTTTTCCTGCAATTCCTAAGTTAGCACATGCATGCAGCAGTCACAGCAGTTCTTAGATAAAATGCCATGCTCAGTTAGTCCAGATAACTAGATGTTATATACAAGGTTAAGTTAGGTCTCTTTTGCAAGAAAAAGGTGTAGATGCTTAGCTAGATGATTTCATGTCACTTTATAGCACCTTCCAATTCAACACTTTCATTTCTTAGAGTAGGCAACATTCCCTTTTTGCATTAAGAATAATTTTCTCTTTTCCATTTGGTAGTCAAATTCCTTCTAGTCAATAGAAGACTGGTTTGAAAAACCCTAGTGGTCTATCAGCCCAGTTGAAAAGTGACAAGAGTAGACCATTTCATCTACTGTGTATACAACACTGTCACCTCCAAGTTTGTATGAACCTTAGTTTGGTAAAGTAAAGTTGGTAGCCCCAGGATTTGCAACATTCTTGTTGCAATGCTGGTGCTCATCAAAAAGAATATAGACGAAAAAAAACATAAAAAGAACCTTTTAGTGTCGATAAGATCAATAAGATACACTCCTTTTCTTATTTCTCTTTTCAACATATTTTTAATTGGGCCAATAATAGCCTAAATTTTGCAAATAATCCTAAATAGAGGCTTTCTCATCAAGCACCAATGTTGATAACATCGCTTCCAACATTAAAGCAAGAAATTTATTGACCTTTCCAAATAAGGAGGCCAACTTATCCTAGTTTTCTTTTGGAGTTGTACATTTACCAACATTAAATAATAAGATATTTGAAACATATAGCCCAATCAATCCCATGGCTTCATCTTGCTTATTTCAAGAGACAATTTTTTTAATTTCTTTAGTAAACACTAGTTGATTTTCACTTAACATTGGGAAAAGTCATTTTGATTGGAGTAGTTGTTGCATTTTTTATTTCAAATTGTGATGATTATGGGGAGTGAGGGGCTTTATGGTCCCTGACTCAACTATGTTATAAAAAAACTTGGTCCAAATTGAACTTGCAACCAAACTCTAAAATAATTTTACTCCAAAATTCCTTAAAATACTTGCCCAAAAATAAAATAGCATTGCTATAAATACTTTAGGTTTCACCCCTGAAAATTTTTGAATGACCAAAAGAGAAAAATCTTTATCCACATAAAGTTATTGGACTAAATTTGAAAAAACCTATGTCTTTTTGCACATAAAAATCTTGTCAAAAAAATCCTTTCACCAACCAAAAAAAAATCATTGCAAATTACTTTGGTAATAATACCATAGGGTTTATCAGAGTTAAAGCCATAGAGTGGATCTTTGTCAGATCTGGTAATTTGAGCGAATGTTATTGCAAGCACTAGATCCAACAACTCCAAGAATATGTACCAACAAAGCAAACATGCCACAAATCTAATCATGTGACCACAAAATAATCTAGTCACTATTGCAAATCATCAACAGATTTGAAAATAATAAAAATATAGATTCGAAACCTCTAAGATCAAATTGAGATCAAGTGAGGCCAATATCAGATCGAATCTAATCACTTTAGACAAATCTCTCTCAAATCATGAGAAGGGGCTTACAGATTTTCTCTTATGCCATGTAGATGTACAAAAAAACACCAAAGGACCAAGCTGCATAACAAAAAATACTTGTACGGAGGGAGAAAATTGAGGGAATGAAGGAAAACATTCTTCACTACTTCAGAATGAACTATAGAACAATCTTATTTATAGCAACAAAGGAAGCTTCCAAATATAACTAGAAGATAAGTTTTACAACAAAACAAATAACATCAATATGTAAGCTTACAAGTTTCAATATTTTTTTATTAAAACTCTAATAAGTACTTGACTAAAAAACAAAAATATGAAGTCTTACAAACTGAAATCTTTCGGGTATAATAATGTATATTAATACTTGATTAAAAAAAAAGGAAACAATAGCATCCATATACAATATTAAAAAATTTACCCTTAAATTCATTAAATAGTAAAACAAACATTAATATATATTTCTTATCCTTAATCAAATTTTCCAAGCCAAGCTAGCAACAACAAATTGATGTATCTTACAATAGAATTTTCAAGCCATAATCCATTAAATAGGCTAAATAACATCGAATAACATGGGTTTCCAAAACCTTGGGTTTGTAAACAACCATCAATAAACCCATCAATCACGAATTCAACACTCTATAATCAAGTCAAGATTAACCCAACATTCTCCCATTTAAACTTGACTTGCGACAAAGAACTACCTCCCTTAAAATTCTTAAGTTAGGTATTCGAAAATACATGTCCCCCACTATCACGTAGATCTATGTTTAGAGTTTATACTAGTGAACCATCAAAATAAGGGGAACATTAGGGGAATTTTGAGGTAAAAAATGAGCATCAAAATGAAAAATATACTAACAAAGTCAAATGTAAGAGAACCTATAAGATTCAAGATGACAATGTCACTCCCAAGGAGAATATTTTTTGAAGGAAAAGAATAAAACTATTATTTTTAGTCATATTTGTACTTATCTTCTTGTAGGATTATTCAAATTTCAAGTCTGTACATTCATTGGATGCAGAATTATATTTCACCCTCGATGAGTACCCACTCTACATACTTTTGAGTAGATCCACACTGAGAAAAATTCAAGAAACAAACACGTTTTTTTCATGTATCTTGATTTTTTATTTATGTGGATCTACTCAAAAGCATGCAGAGTGGGTACTCATTGGATGTGGAATCTAATTCCACATACAAGGAAAATCAAAATACAATAAAAAAAAATGTAGATTTTTTTTTTTTTCAAATCATAACTCTTATTTTATTATTTTCCTTATGAGGCCCATTTTAGACCTCTAAATTCCTCTAATGATAGGTCTTAGAGTTATACACTCACTTACATTTGACAAAATAATATGCACATTATGCTATGAAACATCAAATTTTTTCATTGCCAACATCCCTCCCTACTTCAAATACACTCAACCAAAGCACTCATTCATCAAGTACTCTTCCTCAGTGTGCTTCCACCTATGCTCCATGTACACCTATGTTTGTCACGAAGCCAAGACAAACTTACTCTATCAAAAAATGAGCCAAAACCTTCATAGCAAAGGTGTTCCCATAAAGCCAATAGCACAATGTTTCCAGAATCCAAAGGTCATGTCTAGCTTCAATCCCCTCTCTCTAACACAATTTAAGTTGGAATAGCTTTACTCAAATCAACATATGTCAGTGAAGGCGTTGGAAAAATGGTCACATATTTAGGAAGCGAGGTTGATATACTTAGCCAAGGTATTTCTAGTGGTTTTTAGAGTCCACAAGCCCTAATATTCCAACAGGGAACAAGGTAATCTAACCCAAGTTAGAGGTTTCGTATGTAAGTTAATATCAACATATCATAGCTTCATAAAGAGTCTTTCCCTCTTCATGAACTAAGGCACTCTACCTACTATGTCAATGTGAGAGGTAAACTCTAGAATGAAGGAACCTTTTGCTATTGGATGGATTGCCAAAACCATAAATGTTTATCAAAGAACAGCTTAAGTGAAATTATAAATGAATATATTATAATTGAAATCACAACTAATAATTTAGCAAGTGACACAATGTTAATACTTATGCATTAGATTAGAAGAGTAACATGTGCATCGCATCGTAACACTCCAGAAACCTATAGAAGAAGAAAATTCAGTTGTGGTCATTTTTCTCATGGGTACTTCATCTAGAAATTCTCGAATGGTATCAGAAGTGATTTTTATTTAGGAGTATGTCTATCAAAGTGCACAATGTACTATCAAGCATTTCCATTGAAGTTTTATATTCCCAACGCTAAGCACAAGAGAACTAAAACATCTCATATGGTATCAAAGCCATGTTCAAATACGGAAGTTACCATCTAAGTTTAGATCCAAGGTTAAATTTTCCAATAATAATTGATATAAGGTTGTGACATCATTTTCAACATTCTCTTTACATTCATAATGTAATAATATCATAGAAGTTATTAAGGCTTCTAGAGGGAAAGGAGGTTTTCATTACTAATGATATGTAGCTATCAAAATGTGACAAATAAGATGAATATGTGCAATACATATTTAACTTTATAGTGGAAAATTACAAGTTTCCTTACATTTGAAGTTTACCTAATTGTTGATAAAACCTACACTATAGTGTATGACTTTTATGAGACATCCAACTAAGTAAGCATTCTCTATTTTCTAAATCAACAGTATGCACTAAGATTAGTGATAATGGGAGCATCACGGACTACAGGAACCATATTCAAGATGTATATATCAACTTATCATGCTCAATGATATAATGAAGGAAAAAGAAATGATTGTGCTAACTATTGATGGATTACTGAAAGCCTTTTAGCCTTTGTGCAAATTCTAAATACCTTTGACAAAAGGTGACATTGTTTACTCTTTACTGAATGCTCTTACAAGAGAAGCAAGGTAGGAGCATATTTGAGCTTTGAAAGGATCCCACATACTCTCCAAAGAAAGCCAAGAAAGGGCACAAAGGTCTCATAAAAGTGTCAAGGATGTAATATGTTATCAAAATAATAAGAAAGGATACCATGTACGTGATTATTTCAACAGTGAGTGCAACTAGTGATATGGTACAAAGCACATGAGAAATTGTGCAGAGAAAAAGAATCTTAGAAACACAAGGAGAAAGACACATTGTTAACCTCAGTAATAAAAGCTATTGGTTTGGCAAATATAAGATTGCAGTGCTAGGAAACATCAATGGAGATAGAGCATTGGAAAACCAAGGAAAAGGAAATATTATTTTTCTACCATGTATTAGAGACGTTGCAAGTATGAAGAATATTTTATATATCCTACTTTACAAAAGAAAGAATCTATAATTTGTGAAACATATGAACAAGCTAAATTTAGAAGTAAAATTTGATAAAGGAATTCTCTCACTATACACTAAAAAAAGAACGAAGAGTGCAAGGGTACGATGAAGATGGTCTATATAAAAAAGGAACTTCTAAGAGTGCAAAGGTATGATGAAGACTGTTTATATAAACTAGACATGAAGATAATAAGCACATGTGCAATGATAATGGTGATTGATCATAATTGGTTATGGAACTTAAGTTACAATCATCTTAAGTTTTAGAATTTGCAAATATGGTTGGTGGATTACCATATATCCAAAAAAATTCATACCTCCAAACTAGTTGTAAGCAAGTGGAGATAAACAATTCTCAAAAATCATGCCTTGTTAAGTGAATTATAAAATTGGTGCATGCATAACCATGTGAACTCATGAGTCAACTAATGTATAGTAAATTGTATTCGATAACCTTTATTAATGACAACATGAAGATATGAATCTACTTCTAGAGTAGAGGTTTAAAGTAATTAATATTTCTTAAATTTTAAAACCTAGGTTGAAAGACAGTGTAAAGTCACTTAAGGCCTAGATATAAAAGTGTTGTATGAAACAATTCCAAGAAATTTGAAATCTATTCACATGAATAAGGTATTCATGGGCCGTCACTCGTGCCTATGGACATAAATAACAAGGACGAGTTAAAAGAAGTGCCATTATGGGCAATGCGTGTTGCATAATGTGAATTATAAGTTTTAGATGGAACTCTGACCATGAAACTATACTTGATTTACAACTAGAATTAATACCGGTGACTAATGGCACCGCAATTGCTGTGCTTTGGGTAGCTATGACAGTTGCGAAAGCTTAGAGTCCTAAAGGTTCGTTGCTGTTTGGAGTTAGAAAACTGATTATTTACCTAAAAACCAATGAAATATACCTGATTTACAAGTAGAATTAATACCTGCGACTAATGGCACCGCAATTGCTGTGCTTTGGATATCTAATACGGTAGAGACATAGACTTGGCCGTGTTTATCACGTTCCCTGCAAACACATTATTGAATCTTTAAATTAATTAACAGAAAAACATGAATAACTGGTGAGAGAAAACCATCCATTATTACCTGGGAAAATGCAGGAGAGATGAAGGATTTGGGTATTGCCTTCTCAAGTTTGAACACATTCACAGCTTGTGCAATCTCGGGGGTTTTGTTTTACCTAATTACCCAAGTAAAATACTACTAGCATTGAATCCTAAGATCTGGTCTCATTGAATCCTAAGACCTGGTCTCAGTCTGCCATAGAAAAAATCTGGAGCTCGTCCAAAAAGCTTGGTCGGTGTGAAACCCATTAGAAATTATAGATAGAAAATATAATCGACATCTGTCAAAATGCGCAATAGAAAATATAATTTGTAACCTTATGAATGACATCTGTCAAAATGCATGCGCACACACTGCCGCAGATTGCCAACTTAGGACTTTTTGTCATCCCCAAGCGCCTATCTGTTTCTTTGAAATAATTCATTGAAATCTTTCAATAAAATAGCTTTTCACTCCTACCACAAGTTCTTGGATTATCTTATTAATTTGTTTTTTATTTTTATTTTTAAACATTACTTAATTAATCAAATACATTTTGATATCACTTTAAAACGTAAAAAATAATTATAACCGTTCAGTGTAACGCATATTTCTAGGCCAGGAATTTGGGATCGGAAGATAGGAAGGCGGGGGTACGGAGGAACTTTAGGAGCCCTAGTCCCTTATTCCTGTAGTGAAGTCTCCATTCCACTGTTTAGTACTGCGAGAAATACAGAAATCTACCTTTAGGTTAACTTTATCGGGGAATTTGGCGTCCGCAGCGACCAGAGCTAAAAAATAATGATGACTCCACGTTGGTGCTAACAATTTTGAATTGAAGTCTTTCTTCAGCGATTTTGATGTTTTTAGCGAGGTACTCCAAGGTGTAAAATATTTCAAAGAATTTGATCAGTCTAACAATGGCGTTATCTCTATGGTTAGATTTGCTGATAAAATTATATTCAATTTTATGTTGTTAGCTTTTTTTTCCACTTGCATTGGTAAAATCGAAAATATATAAGAAAGTGAATTTCAAGCATCTCGATCTACAGTGTGCAGAGAGATACTAACAATGCGCTGCATTTTGTGGGGACGCTGGTAAACAAGACCTCTCTGCTTTTGGCTCTTTATTTTATGAAGCTCTTCCCAGTCTTAAGTCAAGCTATCAATCAAGCTATCAAGATGAGGTCGTTGAGTAGTCAAGCAAGAAAAAATACTTGTTTTGAATGACCCTTTAATTTACGTCGTCACCTCATTGTTACCACTCAACATCCTCCATATTCGTAGTGAAAGTCATTTTTAATTCGGCATGCTACCACACTGCAAGGGACGAGGAATTCTACATTATATTTATGTATCTACTACGTTCATACGAGGTAAGTGGTGGAATAAACTATATTCATGAAATTTCAAACTTTTTTGCACGTTGAATGTTTTGTAACTAAATAGTTTGTTGTTCCATACATCTTATAAATGAAGTTACGTCATCAACGGTGTCTGCCAATGGCTGTAGATAACAGCGAAGCAATAATTGTCTGTCAGTTGCAGCCATGGATCTGGATAAAGCCTGATTCCATTACTATTTATGTTTGCTTCTAACAAGAATATCCAATGTTTGATTCTAACAAGACTATCCAATGTTAATTGATTTGTTAAATGTTTCCAAATGTTTTCATGTGTTTTTTTCCCTCTCAGTGCTTTTAATACACTTCAGTCACTTTCAGGCACTGACATCAGTAAATTACTTTGACTAATTATGGAGGTCTGGCTTATGGTGTTTATTGCCAAAATTAAGTTCCTGTGTCATGTGGCTGATTCTAACAGCTTGCTATCTGAATGCGAGGTACTTGCTGGTCCATGTATGGGAGCCCTCTCTACCAGCTGCACAAAATCATGATCATTGTACTTGTTGGGCCGTTCCTTGTTCCTCCCGCTCCTCCCATCAGTCGAATGAGTTCCCTCGCTGTGCAACGTCGCTTTATTTATTTCTTCGTGGGTCCTAATAGTTAGCTATTAACATTCACCATCGAGATGGATCCAGCAGCCGGGGATCCACTAGCAGACATAGATAGGCAAATATCCAGAGGTGAAAACTTATCCATGCTACATAGTAGCAAGTAGTCAAGTGGAGTTATGTTCTCAATTGCAGACATGGGCAGGGACTTGCTCCTTAGCAGCCCATCTTGTTTTTAATAATAAGACATCCCGAAACTATCATTCTAATTCTAATATACTCTTTTGTACTGCATAAATTTTCAAGGCTGAGACATGATATTCTTATATTTATAATAGGGCGTCCGGAAACTATCATTCTAAGGCATACAAAGCATTTCTTTTAGAAGTGATACTCGTATCAATTTAATTGTTTTAAGATAACTACAATTATTTAGGCTCAAAATATACAAGAATCTAAAAACTGTAATCCATGGAAAGCAAACATTTAAATATAATCCTAAATACCTACCAAAATTACCCTCATAATAATTAGCGAACATATTTGATTTCAAACTCCAGAGAAAATGTTACATGGCTTTTTGCTGCTCTTTTTACCGGGTGGGGAATGAAGACGTTTCTAGTGTTAATACTAAAAATCTTCTAGGGTAGAGGACAATAAATTTGACATATTTAAATATTTTAAAAATCACTATTATATATAAATTTATTAATTTAAAATAATGAAATTTTACAAATAAATTAATTTTTGATTGATCTAAATAAATCAAATTAATATAATATATATAGATATATATATTTCACGAAAATTAAATTAAGTAAATACTAATTTTCAAAATAATCTTATTGATAAGCCTAAACTAACAAGTCAAAATTTGTCATTAGTATTTGATTGTCATATTTAAAGTGGGCAATTCCAAAGGGTTTTAAATTAAAAAATATAAGAGAGTTAAGTCAAAATTTGTCATTAATATTTGATTGTTATATTTAAAGTGGGTAATTCTAAAGGGTTTTAAATTAAAAAATATAAGAGAGTATTTCATGAAAGTTTGAACACATTCAATTATTTTAACAAGAAAATATTAGGTTTAGCGGTTGAGTGTTGTCAAGAAAATTATGTTAAGTGGGAGTTGGTGGTAATATTAAATTTTAGTGGAGATAAATATATGATTGATCATAACGAGTAGTTGAAAATTAGTGCACTTATATAAATTAAATGATTGGTAAATCTTGATAGATGGCATGGGTTGTTTACTACTCCCTACTTTCTATAAATCCTTAGACTTGCAAGCCAAAGTCCTCACATTCATAATACTTCACAATATTCCCCTTTGTGATATTATGTCATTTACTTTTTAGTCAATAACTTAAACAAGTTTACAGATCAAACCACATCAAATACTTAGAGTTGTATACATATCAAATCATATTGTCGCGTTTCAAGGCAATTCCAAAAAAGAAAATCCATGAGAGAAGCATCATGCATGTTCTCTCTTTCGATGAGATGTGGCCTTCACAAGATTAGAATTCTAAGGTCATAGTTAAGATACGAGCAGGGGTTGAGACACCCTCAACTGAATGATAGCAGATCATGGAGGATGATAGCCATATTTGAAGTTGTCGTCGACACACATATTGGAAGCATTTTTCATGCAATTTAGACAAATCGCACTAAAGGCTCTATTGTTATCAAGCCATCACTTAGGCTCTTAAAGAATCCACCTAATGAATTTTAGGAATTCTTGTCAGAGCAAATTAATTTTCCCAGGTTTAAAATGAGATGGTGAAGATTAAAATCGAAAATGACGATTGAACATATCCCCACCATTTAATATGAAAACTCCCTTCAAATTTAAAAATATATATACCTCTCAATATAATTATAAACAAAAATGATAAAAATATTATAATATGAATAATGAAATTTATAATAAATTGAATATTCTTTAAAAAAAACTAACTATATTATCATAAAAGAAATTAAAAAATCAAATATTAATAAATAAATAATAAACCTAAAATTAAAAAAATATATCACATATAGAAAATAAAAAATGAATTAAAAGAGAAATCATTGAAATATCCCATTGGAAGAGGACAAAGATGAACTTAAAAAATATTAAAAATAATAGAAGCTGATTTTTCTAAATTACAAAGTCTTTGATTAAAAACTTATTAAGAAATTTAGAGAATTTATAATTAAGCACTTATTAAGGAGGATTGAACAAAAAAAAATGAGAAAACTAAAGAAAGACCAGGATGAGAAATAAACAAAATACATAAGAATAACCAAGTTCTCTTTAGTAATGTTATGGTAGAAAAATGTCTTGTGTGGTTGAAGGGAGATGAAAAGGAGAATAAGAAATATGTAATAATGTTAACGAACCTTTAAATACTCGAAAACTTAAATTAAAAATATACACAAGAATCGAGGAAGGTGAAAAAAATTGATCATTTACAACGTAGATCACCTTTTAAAAGGATGAAAAAGAAGATAAAAGATGGTCATCAAAAATTTATAAAAGAAATTAGGCTCTCTCGAGGAAGTGAATGCCATTTTTCATAATATTATATATCAAAAGCAAGTTTATTTCATTATCAAGCACATATACATAGAGTAAAACATAAAGCATGTCATTTAATTATCAAGCACACAGAAATAGAGTAAAGAATAAAGCATTTCTTTCCATACAAACAAATAATATTAATTATAAGGTTGTTGACCAATAAAAGCTTAAGGGTGAAGTACTATTAACATCTTCATTATTAAAAATATTGATAAGAATAAAAAAAGTGAAATTAGGAATAATTTTTAAATTTAGGTAAATGGATAAATAATTAACTGAAATATTTTTTTTTTATTTTTGTTGATATGGTAATTGTAATTAATTATGTTATTAATTTTTGTATAGACATGTAAATGTAAATGAATAAAAGATTTTGAATAATTGTAATTATAATTCAAATACTAATTGATGAAAAAGTAAAGCTTAATGTAATATGATCATATGAAGTCATGAGGTGGAGGGAAGTTAATTAGAGAGAATTGGGGAATTTATATTCGCTAGTGGATTATTGGTTGATCTAAATGTTCATAAGGCTCCAAATTGTAAACCTTTCCCAAGAAAATATTTAGTGAGAAGGTGTGGTAATAACTACCAACAATTATGAGAAGGAGTAGTCAGTGGTACCAAAACTGCTCAAAGGTATGGGCAATGTACCACTAGAAGACTTCGAAGGTCTAAACAAAAGTTTCTGATCTTACCATCATAGGAAACTTAACAGGAAACCTGTCAGAGAAGAAACCCAAGGAGATTGATTCTTAAAGACAAGGAAACACAGAGAAAGAAATAATTATTCCTCTCAGACATAAATAAGTATTCCTCTCAGACGAAAAGAGAAGCAAAGGCAATCAACATCGATAGGATGGATGAACCACAAGAGAGGAGAAACACTCTCCATGGCAGAAGTGCTCAGCTCATGGAGGGCACATGATGAGAAGAAAAGAAGATTCTCGAGCAGAGAATGAAGCTCCTCATAGGATAGGAATCATTCACTCACAAATAGAGACAACATGTGTGCACAAGAAAGAAAGGAAGCTAAGGTGGAAATACAATGTAGGCTAGAGACAAAGCACATAGAGGGCGTGAGGAGACATAAAGAACCAACACTCACAAGAATGTGAGAGTAGGCAGACAAATAGACAAGAGGACTAATGGATTTGAATAGATGAAGGAGATTGACTTCAGAACTCCAACCAATATTGTTGTGTGAGAACTTCCCTCCTGGGTTCTTGGTCTAGCTCAGGGATAACCAACTACAAGAAAGAAAGCAATGCAACTAAGCCTATGCTAAGGTGGAAAGTTGCTCACTCTTCATCAATTGCAAGAGCAAAAGCCTTGATGGGACCCAAAAACAAGAGTAGAAGCCTTCGTTGAAAAGGGGAGACTCAAGAGAACATAGTCTTCTCAAAACACCTGATGGAAAATGTGGAAGGGTTCATTAAAGAACTCTTGAATTGTTGGAGACCAAGTGAAGGCTTAAAATAGCCATATTGTACCCTAGTGTGAACTATTGATCAGTGAGGAGGTTTTTCCCTGGAAGTAATAAGATGTTTAGAGACCTTCATGTCATCAAAAGTCTTTTGCACAAATCAAGAGTCTATCAAGTATACTCTCTTTTAGCTTGTAAGGAAGTTCAGGGTTTAACCCCTATGTTTTAAGCCATAAAAAATTATGGGGACAGAGCCATTTTGCCACATTTCACTGGAAATTTGGGGTTTGAGGCTTTAGCTCTAGTCCTTTGTCATATGGACAACGAGATAACTATGATAGAGAGTTGGGAGATGGAGGACATATCGACATACTGATGTATCGATATATTGCCACATCGAGGCCCAAAGGAATTGAATTGCACATTACGAAAAGCCCCGTTATAGCACATTCCAGGGGTGATGGACAAGAAATGATATACATTTCCCCATCGTTTGACGCTACCAGAGGGTCAATCCTCAAGATACCAGAGCTCAACCAATATCGGAAGATCAACAAAACTAGGGTTCCAGTGCGGAATCTATTCAAGTGTGACAAGATGTTCTTTGACGGCCTTGGTATGTCGAAACCTTGGGCCATACTGATCTATCGACATATCGAAGCTTCAAAGGTTTGGAAGGGTGTAGGTCATAAAAACATTAATATGTCGAGGTTTGAGATGATATGTGGACCAAGGACATGGACCAATGTGGAGGCGTTGTGCGGCCAAGAGTTTCCACGTGTTAGCTATTAGAATATGAGAACAATAAATTAAAGGAAAATGTAAAGCTAAATTTACTATTTTATATATTGTTGTGGTTATTTTAACAGAGGCAATTTACAAACCAAAGGATAGTTGCCATTGTAATCGTGTCACTTCATTTATGTTTTCGAGGGATGAGAGGTTGGTAGTAAGCCTAAATGTAATATTTCTCTTGCAATAATATCCCTTTTCCTTACTCATGGATGTTTCCTTGACAAATTGTCAAGGTTTCACCACACAAACTCTTTTGTGCTATTGTATTTATGTTTGTGCCATTGTTTTGTTAAATTATGTGTGTACAAACTTTGAAAACCAACAAGTGGTATCAAAGCTTGAGTTAGGAGATTAATCGAAGTTTGATTGCACACAAAAAATGAAGGTTTCTCAATGTCCGTTGTTGCAATAGTTCATTCCATAGAGAAAAAGAGAGCAAAAGTGGCTATGTTTTGGACCATTGTGCAGAAGGCAACCGTAAAAGAAATGTGTGTGGATAATCGAGTGAGAAAGAAGTAACTCGAGCTAATTGAAGCCATTCGGACATGCACTATGCAGAATCGAATAAGAAATCATGAATATTGCTCAAAATATAGGAGAATTGGGCCAAGAACAAAGTCACAACGGGCCAAATATGAAGAAGGTAGTGTTCCAGTAAAGAATTGAATTGTAGTTGTGTGAAGAAAACCCTAGCCACGCAGTTGTGTGTCAAGAAAACCCTAGCCATCGTTTGAAGTAAGCACATGAGTCTATCATTTGAAGGAAACTCGTGCAACACTGAGAAATTAGGAGGAGTGGTCAAAATGCAAAGGGAAGCCCATGCATGGCAACACATACAATAAGAGTGCTACAGAGATAGGTCAGGTAAAAAAAAAATGGAGTAATTTAAAAAGAATATTTTAAATTATAAACATTGGAGATTTTTGGGAAAAAAAAGTGTGTGAAGAAAATCAAAACTCTTGTCCACATACAAAAATAAAAATAATAAAAATAAATATGTGGTATTTTTTGGTGAAAATTTTATATTTAAATATATTTTTTAGAAGAATCAAATTTGAGAAATAGGTTTGAAACTATTAAAAAATCACAATTTTGAAAAACGAGGTTGTGGACCCATTTAAAAAAATTTCTAGAAGAAGAATCTACGAAAGAGTAATGACGAATGCTAAATTTGAAGTTGAAAATTTTAACAAAAAGAATAATTTTGAATTGCGGAATTTAAAATGTGGGATCTACTAGTACAACAAGGGTTGCATAAGGCGTTAGGTGGTAGGAACAAGAATCTTGTAACAATGACTGACAATGAATGGGAGGATCTTGATGCTAGACCTCTCAATACAAATCAATTGTGTCTTGCTAATGATTTTTTATTCAACATCATTGGTGAAGTGACAGAAGCAGTCTTGTGGACCAAGTTAGAAAGTCTTTACATGACAAAATCCTTGATGAACTAGATCTACTTGAAAAGATAAATGTACAATTTGAAGATGAAAGAATGTATGAAAATAGCAAATCACCTAAATGTTTTTAATACTCTTATTTATTAATTAAATAATATATAGACGCAGAACTTGATGACAAAGATAAGTTAGTTACATTGTTGTGTTCGTTGCCTGAATCACGAGACCATTTTGTAACCTCCATCAGCTTAAGCACAATTGAGACTCTTGAATTTGATGTTATTGTTGAAGCTATGTTGTCTAAAGAGCCAAGGAGGAAATCAAACATTGAACCTCTACACAAAAAGCAATGGTGATTAGAGGTTGCTCTAGAGAGAATGGAGATATATCAAGAGGTACATCCAAGTCAAAGTCAAAAGGCAAAAAAAATGAAATGTTGGTTCTACAACAAATCAAGGCATCTCGAGAAGGATTGTAGGAAGAGACAAGAAGCCAAGGAAGATTAAAAAAGGAGGCAAATCCAGTTGAATCGAGTTTAGGTATGAAAGATGAAGTGTTGTCAATTTGTAATGTTCCTAAATACTATGAAGATTAGCTATTATATTTTGCCGCATCTCATTATATATGTCCACATAAAAATTGGTTTTCAAAATATGAAGTTGTTAATGGTGGATTTGTCCTCATGGATAATAATATATCCTTTAATACTGTTGAGGTTGGGAGAGTCAAAATCAAGATATTTGATGGTATAGTGAGAACATTATCAAATGTGAGACATGTACATGAATTAAAGAAAAATATAATTTCTTTGAGAGTATTGGATTCTAGTGGTTATAAGTTCACAGGTCAAGGTGGAGCACGGAAAGTGTCCAAGGGTGCTTTAGTGGTCATGAAGGCCATTAAGACAAGAAACCTTTACAAACTAGATGGAAGTATTCATATTAGCTAAGCAAAAATGGCACATGAGGAGGAGGAGGAATCCACTCGTTTATGACATCAACCACTGGGTCATATGAGCGAGAAGGGACTACAAGGATTGATAAATTGCGAGCTACTTCCAAATTTGAAATCTCTAAATTTGAATTTTCGCAAACACTGTATATTTGGAAAACAGTGTGGATAGAAATTTAAAGCAAGCAACCATAATAGTAAAGGTACACTTGATAACATTCATTCAAATGTTTTGGGGGCATTCCCTACTGTTTCTTTTAGAGGATCGTCATATTTTGTTTAATTCATAGATGGTTTCTCCATAAAAGTGTGGGTCTATGTATTAAAAAAGAAAAGATCATGCATTTAAAACTTTTAAATAATTGAGAACTATGTTTGAGAAGAGAACTAGTAGGACAATCAAATGTTTAAGAGCTAATAATGAAGGTGAGTTCACTTCTATATATTTTTGGAGAAAATTGCAAGGAAGTTGGGATCGTGAGACACAAAATCATAGTTAATACTCATTAACAACATGGTGTGGCAGAATGCATGAACAAGACTCTTTTAGAAAGAAGAAGAAGCATGCTCGACAATGCCAATTTGTAGCAAGAGTGTAGACAAAAGCAATCAATACTGCTTGTTGTCTTGTAAAGTGTTCTCCATCAGTTGCAATAAACTTTAAAATCCTTGAAGAGGTATGGATAAGTCATCCCTGTGATTATTTGATTTTTTTTTTTGTGAAGTGTATTAGACTCTTATTCGTAATAATCAACGTTCTAAATTAGACCTTAAAAGAAATATACCTTTGTTGGTTATCATGATGTTACTAAGGGATTTAGGTTATCAGATCCTAGTTCCCACAAAATCATCATCAACGTAGATGTGATACTTGATTATTCTTCCCTTATTAAACCATATCATGCAAAAGATATTTTGAAACATGAACAAGTATAAGAACATGCACCAAACCAACAATTTTAATTTGAGACTAAACCATTTAAAGACACATGGAAGAAAGAAGAAGCTTCTTAAGATAAAGAAGTCGTAGATGTTGAAGAAACTTGGAAAAATGTTGAAATTCCATAACCTACATTGAGAAGGTCTACATGAGAGAAAACCTCCAAAAAGGTATATCGAACTTGTTTCATTACTATGGTTATTGATGTTAGAGAACCTTTGTGTTATTAGGAAGTGGTAAATGATATCAACAGTGCCAAATGGAAAGCAATGATGAAAGAAGAAATAGATGCCTTAGAGGAAAACACAATGTGGAACTTGGTAGAACCTCTGAATGATAAGAAGGTTGTTGGATGTAAATGGGTTTTCAAATTAAGAAGAGGCATTGATGATAATATTAAAAGGTATAAGGCCAAATTGTTTGAAAAATGTTACTCTCAGATGAAAGGTATAGATTTCTATGAAATCTTTTCACCAGTTGATAAACTTGTATCTGTTCATATTGTGTTGACACTAGTTGCTTTGGTTTCTTTGGAATTAGAGCAAATTGATGTTAAAACAATATTCTTACATGGAGATTTGGATGAGAGATTTATATGGAACAACCAAAAGATGTTGTGCAACATCGTAATAAAAAATTAGTTTACAAGTTCAAGAAATCATTGTATGGCTTGAAGTAGTCGCGTAGGCAATGGTACAAGAAGTTTGTTTCCTTCATGATGAACAAAAATTATACTAGAAGTGAGTATGACCATTGTGTGTACTTCAAAATTTTGAATGACATATTCATTATCTTGGTGTTGTAAGATGAGGATATGCTCATGGCAAGTAAAAGCATGTAGTAGATTAATAAGTTGAAGACTCGGATGACTAGGATGTTTGATATGAAGGATTTAGGAGCTACAAAAAAAATATTGGGCATTGAAATACAAAGAGACAATAAAATGGTAAGCTCGGGTTTTCAAAACAGAAATATGTAGAGGAAATACTTGTGAAGTTCTGTATTAACAATGTGAAACCAGTTAATATCACTTTCGCTTCCCATTTTAAGATTTCTCTAGGCTTATGTCCTACTAATTAAGAAAAAAAGGATTATATGTCGCACGTGCTTTATTATAATGTAGTACAAAGCATGATATATGCGATGGTTTGTACTAGACCAAATATTTCACATGTAGTAGGTGTTGTCAGCGAGTTCATGGCAAATCGAATAAAGGAGCATTCAACTGCAATTAAATGGGTGCTTCGATATCTTAAGGCACCAGTGATTATTGTATTACCTTTAATGGTTGTAAAGATTATGTCTGTGGATATGTTGATTCAAATTTTGCAAGTGATTTGGATGAGAGAATCTACTTAAAGATATGTCTTTACTCTTGTAGGGGGATACATTAGTTGGCAAATCCAAGAAGAGAGCATTCAACTGCAATGAAATGGGTGCTTCAATGTCTTAAAGGCACTAGTGATTATTGTATCACCTTATATGGTTGTAAAGATTATGTTGTGGATATGTTGATTCAAATTTTGCAAGTGATTTGGATGAGAGAATCTACTTAAACATATGTCTTTACTCTTGTAGGGGGATACATTAGTTGGCAAATCCAAGAAGAGAGCATTCAACTGCAATGAAATGGGTGCTTCAATGTCTTAGAGGCACTAGTGATTATTGTATCACCTTATATGGTTGTAAAGATTATGTCTACGGATATGTCGATTCAAATTTTGTAGGTGATTTCAACAAGAGAAGGTATATATGACAAGATATGGTTATGCTCTTGTAGGGGGGATCCATTAATTGGATGTCAAAGCTTTGAGAAACAATTTCTTTATCCACCACAAAGGCAGAGTACATTGTTGTCTCACATGTTTGCAAAGAGGCAACTTGGTTGAAGGGTCTTTTAGGCGAACTTGGGAAAGTGCGGAAAAAACTTAACCATTGATAGCCGGAGTGCTCTACATTTGGTTACAAATCCAACTCATCATAACAAGACCAAACGTATTGATATAAAGTACCATTTTGTAACATAGATTATTGATGGAGATTGAGTTGATTTTCAAAGGTCCATACTCTAGACAATTGTGCAGACATATCTAAAAAGCCAATGTTGATAGAGAAGTTGCAATGGTGTCTAGCTTCTCTTGGCTTGCAGAAGAGGTGATAGGACTATGGCAAGGTAGTAGAAAAGTTGTCGTCAAGGTGTAGATTGTTAGAAAATGACAACAATAAATTAAAAGAAAATGTAAAACTAATTTTTTTGCTGTAAATATTGCTACGGTATTCTAACAGAGGTAGTTTATGAACCAAAAGATAGTTGCTATTTTAGTCGTGCCTACTTGATTTATGTTTTTAAGATATGAGGAGGCTAGTAGTAAGCTTGATTGTAATCTTTTTCTCGCAATAAAAACCTTTTGCCTTGCCCATGGATGTTTTCTTGACAAATCGTCAATATTTTACCACGTAAACTCTTGTGTATTGTGTTGTATATTTGTTTGTGTCATTATTCTATTAAATTATGTGTGTATTGACTCTGTAAAACATCATTAGCCACATGGACATGTGTGGATGACAATGTGGCCCTAAAGGGAAAAACTTCAAATTAGCATAATTTTGTGTTTGAAGCTCAAACGAGATGAAATATATATCGTTCGAAATCTCTCAACAAGTAGAAGATGATAGTGGTGTCAGAATTATGACTTGGGGTGATGGGAGAAAGAAGAATTTTGATAACTCTATATTCATAATAAATCTTGAATATTGGGTCTAGATTACGACCCACAACCCCAATAAGGTATTAGGGGGTTGGGTGTGTTACACCGGTGGTTAAAGAATAGCATACAACAAAACATGACAATGAGAAATTGATAAATTTACATCAATATATGGTAGAAACAAGAATAATGATAGGGTTGTCGACAACAAATAAAATCATAAAGGCGAAGTAGTATTGACATCTTCATTACCAAAAATATTTATAAGAAACAAAAAAAGATAGAAATCAACATTCTCACGGAACCAAAAATTGAAATACTAAGAAATAAAAGGAAGACATATCAAAATTGTGAATGAAACCCGCAACACTCAGTTGAGGAGCACCTGAGGCTGCTGCAAAACTGCATTCATTGATTAGAGCAATCACACATACACAAATATGATGGTTACATTCTGTTTAGGAGATCACAACAATCTCCTAGAAAATAGGATGTAGATCTAAACTTAGAAAACAACCAAGACAACCTTTCGCCATTATTTCTAAGTTTCCCCCTTAATGGAAAAAAGATTAATCTCCACACCTAAAATCTCCCTAAACAATTCAAATTTCATCTTCCCAAGGGGCTTTGTGAAAATATCAACAAATTTTCACAAGTATTACAATATTCAATAAAAAATTCCTTAGACTGTAACTTCTCTCTAATAAAATGAAACTGAGCATCAACATGCTTTGTCCTTGCATGAAAAATTGGATTATTTGCCAACTTGATCGAGCTTTGGTTGTCACATTTGATAATTGTAGCCTTCTTTTGCTCTTCTTCAACATCTTGAAGAATTCTCCTCAACCAAACACCTTCACAAGTTGCTGCACACAAAGCTTTATATTTTTCCTTGGTAGATGACAAATATGCAGTAGGTTGCTTCTTGTTGCTCCATGAAACAATCTCGGATCCAATATTGAATGCATTACCTGTAGTATATCTTCTATCATCTGGATTATCAACCCAATCTGAATTTGAGTAACCTATCAGCTCGACATCAAATGAATCAATATACTTAAGACCAAAATCAATTGTTCCTTTAAGATACCTGAGTAATTCTTTTGCTGCTCTCTGATGGCTTTCAAGAGGTCTTGCCATAAATTGACTTAACACACTAACAAAGTATGCTAAAATAGATCTAGTTGAAGTAGGATAATTCAAACTTCCGACCTGTTGTCTATATAATGAACCATCTAACTCCTTTGAGCCATCATCAAAATGCAGTTTCACATTCTTCTACATTGGAACAAAAGAAGCTTTGCACTGATCCATATTAAACCTTTTAAGTACTTCTCTGACATATTTACCCAGAGTAACAAAAGTTTGGCCTCCATCTCTCCACACATCAAGACCTAAACAATAATGTAGCTCACCAAGATCTTTCATTTCAAATACTTGTAACATCTGTACCTTAATTTCATCAATCAATTTGTTTGAATTTCCTGTAATAATTAGGTCATTAACATACAAAGAAATCAGTACTACATGCCCCTTTTCATCAAACTTGGTATACAGATTTGGATCGCTTTGACTCCTCATAAAACCCTGTTGAAGAAAGAAGGAATCAATCTTCTCATACCATGACCTAGGTGCCTGCTTTTAGCCCATACAAGGCTTTCTTTAATCTGTGAACTAAATGTTCCTACCCCTTTTTGACAAACCCTTCAAGTTGTGTCAAATACATGTCCTCCTTTAAATCACCATTCAAAAATGCAGATTTTACATCTAATTGGTGCAAATTCCAATGGTACTTTGTAGCTAATGCAATTAACAATCTAATAGTGTTCAATTTAGCTACTAGTGCAAATGTGTCTACATAATCAATGTCCTCCTTTTGTGAGTACCCTTTTGTCATCAATCTAGCTTTATATTTATATATACTACCATCTTATTTAAACTTGGGTTTGTATAACCATTTGCATCCTATGGGCTCTTTTCCTTTAGAAAGTTCAGTCAATTCCCAGGTTTTGTTTTTAATTATAGATTCATACTCTTCCTCCATTTCTTTTCTCCACTCTTCATGTTCATTAGCTTCATTAAAACTCATGGGTTCTATGACATTCAAAACACTAGTCATGAGAGCATAGTCCTTATACCTTTCAGGTAGTCGAATCTTTCAAGTAGATCTCCTTCTCACTTCACTATTTCCACCTTTGTTCTCTGAAAGTACTTCTCTTCTTTTGAATGGGCTTTGATTGTTGATGATGTCCATATTGTTGGATTCTTCCCCAAGCTTTTGTTGCTCACTATCTTTTGTTTTTGCTTCTAATTTATTTTCTTCAACTTCAAGAAGAATGTGCCATCTTTCATAGTTGTTATCCGTGTTGCCTGCATCTGCCTGCTCATGGAAAATTACATCTCCACTTGCAAACACTTTGTGAGTAGAGGGATCAAAAATTTTATAAGCTTTATATTCTAAACAGTGTCCTACAAAAATACATTTGATACTTTTGGCATCAAGTTTCTTTCTGTTCTCCTTCGGAATATGTGCGAAGGCCTTACACCCAAATATCCTCAAATGGTGAACTGTTGTTTTAAAACCATACAAGGCTTTGAATGGGGTCTTAAAATCAAGATACCTTGTTGGACTTTTATTATTTAAATAAACAACATTGCTAATGGCTTTTGCCAAAAAGCATTTGAAAGGTTCTTACCTTTGATCATACTCTATGCACAATCTACTAGTGTTTTGTTTTTCCTTTATGTAACATCGTTTTGATGTGGAGTGTAGGGCACTATGAACTGTTGCACTATTCCATGATCCTTGCGATACTTGACGAAGTTCCCCAATCTGTATTATCCCCCTTGTTTTGAATGGGGGATCTTTATAAACTTCCCTATATGCTTCTCTGCCACGTTTTTGAATTCTTTGAAATACTCAAAACCATCACTCTTTTTCTTGAAGAAGTACACCCAAGTGTAGCTTGTGCAATCATCAATAAAAAACAGAAAATAATAGGCACCTCCTAGGGATCCGGTCTGCATGGGTCCACAAACATCAAAATGCACAAGTTCTAATACGTCTCTTTTTCTCCTATTAGAATTTAAGGGGAATTCATCTCTGTGAATTTTTCCTAATGCAAAACCTTCACAAGCAGCATATTCATTCTTCAACATAGGGAGTCCTTCAACCATACTTTGTTTTTGCAGCAACAATAAATCACGATAATTGATGTGACCATACCTTTGATGCCAAAGACTTTTGTTGACAGCGTTGTAGAAATCAATGCTTGATGAATTTTGCTAGTGACATCAAGCTTATACAACCCTTCAACTCTGACTCCTGAAGCAACAGGTTTGCAGTGATCCAACAAATCTTTCACTTCGCAATGTGTTTTGAAAAATTCAACCTTCATATTTTTATCTGTAATTGTAGACACAGAGATAAATTTTTTCTTGATCCCAAGCACATACATAACATTATGAATGCGCCTAACACTACCATTTGGTAAGGTCACTGGAATATATCCATATCCCATGATCTTTTGTGAATGATCATCACCAAGATTGATGCTACCGCCATTGCTTATTTCCCTGAAGTTTTCATACCAATCCTTATTGCATGTCATATGGATCAAAGCTCCAAAGTCCACAAACCAAGCTTTAATATCATCTATTTCAGCAGACAAAGTAGCGTTAGACATAAACAACTTAAGATTTTTGAGAACAAAATTCAAGCCTTCTCCTGCAAAATGATCTAAATGTCTTATGTGTTTATTATGCCTAGCTTCATCACTTTTTTTCTTATAAAAGTGTCTGACTAGATGTCCACTTATACCACAGTAAAAACATTTCATTTCAGAGTCATTTTTAACAAATGACATACCTTGATTTGATTTTGGAAATGACCTTTTCTGAGATGAGCTTCCATCTTTACTTGCTCCTCCTTGTTTTCCTTTGAAGAATTTCTTCTTCGCCACAAGTGCCAAATATGGATTCTGAGGCTTCAAGTTCTTGCGCCTCTCTTCTTCTTGCAACAATATACCTGTCAATTCCTCAAAGTTTGGCACTTTCTCCCTTGGTGCAAGACTTGTAATGAACATTTGATAGTCCTCTGACATTCCATTTAAAGTAATTGTCACAGGATCAGTAATAGGTACTAATTCTCCTATATCTCCAAGCTTATCTTTCAAATCTTTAATTTTGGAAATATGGGCACTAAGAGATTCATTCTATTCCATCTTAATATATAGGAGCTTACTCTTCAAGAACAAGACTCAATTTGTGTTCTTAGTTTCATACAACTCCTTCAAAGCATTTCAAGTCGCATTGTTGGTCTGACAGTCACGAATGTAAGGGATCAAACTATCTTTCTCAGACATTCTTAATAATACCTTTGTTTAATTCTCCCACTTCTCCCAGCCCTAAATTGATGCAGGTTTCGCTTCTTCTCCCTTCGTGATGGTCCAAGCACCATAAACTTCCAATAATGTTTGCAGTTTGAATTTTCAATTAACATAATTGGATCCATTCAATTTATTGGCCTCATTCAGGTATGTCTCTACAAGGGGATTAGCCATCTTAACAAAATATCCCAATTTCCAATAGCGCCCAGCTTCTTACTTCACGAGCACCACGAATAGCTCCACGAATCCCTGATCAATAGATCCACGACTCCAACAATGGTCAAGCTCTGCAACTTCAAACAAGAAACCAAATGAAGCTCAACCAATTTATAAATTCCACAAAAAATGTATTTGTGCACTCTTATCACAAACATAGTGCGCAAGAGCAAAAATTTAAGTTTTTCATTATTTGCACACTTTTCCTTAATAAAAGTTGCACAAATTTGTGCACTTTTTCTTCATAAAAACTACACACATTGCGCACTTTTCCTTAATAGAACCTGCAAAAATATGCTCACTTTTTCTTAAGAAAAGCTGCACAATTTGCCAAATTTGCACACATTATAATTGACTGAGTGTGCACAATTCGGCTCTGACCTTTCTGTGCTTGGAAAATCCAACTCGGCTTGCCTCCACTAATCCACACCAAGATTCATTACGCTCCAGACAATGACTCGATCCTCAAATGGACAATGCAGCCTTCCAATGCGATCATGCTGCTCCACGCATAAATATGGCAAATCTTGACTCTACCAACAAATCTTCACACATGCACTCGCTAATAGAGGAGGCTCCATGCTCACCAGTCTCTCTCAGTCACAAAGGCTCACCATGTCAATCTCAACCACATGGGCTCAATTCAACCCTGACGCTTTGATACCAACTAAAAAATAATAGGAAGACATCAAAATTGCGAATGAAACCTACAGCACCCAGGTGAGGAGCACCTGATGTTGCCACAATGTTGCATTCATTGATTAGAGCAATCACACATACACAAATATAATGGTTACATTCTATTCGGGAGATCGGAACAATCTCCTATAAAATAGGATCTAGATCTAAACTTAGAAAACAACCAAGACAACCTTTCTCCAGTATTTCTAAGTAAAGTCCACATATGTAACGCATTGAACCAATAATCTTTAAATGACCTTTACACAAGGAGTGATTTAATAGTTCCCATCACCAAATAGTCTACACCGTGAGGACTTTTTTGTTCTCTTCTATTACATTATAACGTATTTATTTCATTATTAACAATTCGACATGGTTAGAGTAATAGATGTTAAAAAAGTGTTTTTGCATGGAGACTTCAATGAGAAGATTTACATCAAACAACCAAAAGATTTTGGTGTAACATAAGATTAGTTTGCAAGCTCAAGAAATCATTGTATGGTCTAATGTAGTCGCATAGAGAATGGTACAAGAAGTTTGATTTCTTCATGATAAGCCAAAATGATAATAGAAGTGAGTATGACCATTGTGTGTACTTTAAAAGTTTGAATGACATATTCATTATCTTGGTGTTGTATGTTCAGGATATGCTCATGGAAAGAAAAAGCATGTAATAGATCAAGAGGTTGAAGATTCAAATGGCTAGGACATTTGACATGAAGGATCTAGGAGCTACAAAACAATTATTGGGTATTGAATACATAGAGACAAGAAAAATGATGAGAATATGCTCATGGCAAAAAAATTGTTGGGTATTGAATACATAGAGACAAGAAAAATGATGAGAATATGCTCATGGCAAAAAAAAGCATGTAACATATCAAGAGGTTGAAGATTCAAATGGCTAGGACATTTGATATGAAGGATCTAGGAGCAAAAAAACAATTATTGGGCATTGAAATAAATAGAGACAAGAAAATGGTAAGCTCAAGGTTTCACAACAAAAATATGTAGAGAAAATACTTGCGAAGTTCAAGATGAATAATGTGAAACCAATTAGTATCCCATTTTAAGCTTTCTCTAGGCTTATGTCCTACTAATGAAGAAGAAAGGGATTATATCTTTCGTGTACATTATGCTAATGTAGTACGAATTATGACATATGTGATGGTTTGTACTAGACGATATTTCACATGCAATAGGAGTTGTTGGCAAGTTCATGGAAAATCCAAGAAAACAACATTCAGTTGTAATGAAATGGGTGCTTCAATATCTTAGAGGCACCAGTGATTATTGTATCAACTATAATGGTTGTAAAGATTATGTATGTGTATATGTTGATTTAGATTTTGTAGGTGATTTGGACAAGAAAAGCTCTACTTCAAGATATGTCTTTACTCTTCCACAGGGAGTCATCACCATGACATCGAAGCTTTAAGAAACAATTGTTGTATCCACCACAGAGGCAAAGTACATTGTTGTCTCACATGCTTGCCAAGAGACAACTTGGTTGAAGGGTCTTTTAGGTGAACTTGGGAGAGTGGAGAACAACATAACCATATTTTGCGATAGTCAAAGTGATCTACATTTGGCTACAAATCCAACTTATCATAGCAAGACCAAATGTATTGATATAAAGTACCATTTTGTAACACAGGTTATTGATGGAGGTGGAGTTTATCTTAAAAGGGTCAACACTCGAGAAAACTGTGTAGACATATTTACAAAGTCAATGTTGGTAGAGAGGTTGTGGTGGTGTCTAGCTTCTCTTGGGATGCACAAGAGGTGATAGGACTATGGCAAGGTCGTAGGTAAATTGTTGTCAAGGTGGAGACTGTTAGAATATGACAACAATAAGTTAAAAGAAAATGTAAAACAAAATTTATTGTTGTAAATATTGATACAATATTCTAACAGAGAGATTTTATGAACCAAAGATAGTTGTTATTGTAACCGCGCCTGCTTCATTTATTATTCCGAGAGATGAGGAGGCTCGTAGTAAGCTTGATTGTAATATTTTTCTTTCAAATAAAATCCATTTTCCTTCCCCTGTGGATGTTTCCTTGACAAATCATCAAGATTTACCATGTAAACCCTTGTGTACTATTGTATATTTGCTTGTGCCATTATTCTACTAAATTATGTGTGTACAAACTCTGAAAACCAACATTAGCCACATGGACATGTGTGGATGATGATGTGGCCCTAAGGGGAAACACATCAAATGGGCATAATTTTGTGCTCGAAGGTTAGATGAGATGAAATTCATATAATTGGAAATCTCTCGATGAGTAGAAGACAATAGTGGCATCAGAATTGTGATTTGAGGTGATGGGAGAAAGGAGAATTATGATAACCCCATCTTCATAATAAATATAGAAGATTGGGTCTAGATTACAACCCACATCTGTAATAAGGTATTAGGGGGTTATGTGTGTTACACCAATGGTTAAAGAATAGTATACAACAAAACATGACACTGAGAAATTGATAAATTTACAATAATATATAGTGGAAACAAGAATGATGGTACAGTTGTGGACAACAAATAAAATAAAGTGAATTAGTATTGACATCTTCATTACCAAATATATTTATAAGAAACATAAAATGATGAAAACCAACTTTCTCACCTAACCCAAAATCAAAATAGACATAAATAAAACTTTGAATCAATTATATTTAAATAACCTTTACACAAAAAAATATTCAATAATATACCTATCACCAACTAATCTACACCTCGAAGACTATTCTATTCTCTTCAATTACATTATAACATATTTATTTCATTATTACCAATTAAACGTTATTAAAATAAAAACATATTTATTTCTTTATATAAAAAAAATAAAAAACAATCTAATGTTAGCATTTAGATATTCTAACCTCTTGGTACAATAGCATTACAATTCAACGTTATTAAAAATAAAACATATTTATTTCTTTATATAAAAAAAAAAAAAAACCCAATCTAAATGTTAGAATTTAGATATTCTACCATCTTGTCACAATAGCATCCCGTAATTCTCTCTCGCCCCTTTAAATGACGTGGATCTATCACACATGTATTGGATTTTGGAAAGTTTTGTGTTTCACCATAATATATTAATGTATGTTGCTAAATGTTAATAGATATTATTTCATTTATAAGTATAAAAATATTTAGTTAAATATATTTTTGGAACGGTTAAAGTAAAAAATTATATGAATAATTAATTATAATTTTACTTAAAATAATAATAATGATGATAATGAACTTCCACCAAGAGTAATATGGTCTATCAGACGTCAAGAAAATAAGAGATTAGTTGAGATTCTTTAATATTTTATTTCTATGATCCAAAAGAAGGAAGAGAGAAATGTTCCGAGATCACCATAATTTCGCTGACTTAACAAGTCAAGAAGGTTGGTAGTGTGGCAAAGATTTTGAAAAGTGCTTTTCATCTTCAAACATATATACATTTATAAAAAACATGTAACAAGATTATTAACCATGGAGATTTACCCTCATTTTATCATGGAGATTCTTAATCTGTAAATAGGTTTTGTTACAATATCATAGGGGAATACCATGGCTTATGAATACCACTATCCAAAAAACTGTAACTCATTTCATATAACACTTATTCATATGACATTTTTTTAATTAATAAATTTAATTAAAGGGCGCAAAAGACATAACTACTTTGAAAATAAATCTCAACTTTGATTTGCATATGATATTATAGAAATTAAATCCTTACTATCCACTTAAAATTATTGATAATTAAATTAAAATTAATTATATTCTCAATACATGATTCTAAAATTATTATTATTATTAATTACATTTAACTAAAAATATATCATTATAAGAGTACCGTTAATAAAATTATTAGAAATTGTCTAGCTTTGAAAATGGAGATAGATGCTTAGTACTATTATTAGAAATTGTCGAACCTTGAAAATGGAGATAGATACTTAGTACTATTATTAGAAATTGTGTAGCCTTGAAAATGGAGATAGATACTCTGTACTTCATAGCAAAACCATGCTCAAACTTGAGCTTCCTACCTAAGATTTGTTATACATTAGCTTGTTCAGCGTTTTGGTTGACTGGAATTCACTTGATCAATCTAAAGGCAAGTTTCTTGTTGTTCAATTCATTGATATCTATAAACAAGAGAAGACTAAGGTTGCTAAGTTTGCTATCAAACCCAGATTTCCAAAAAGGGGTCGCAGAAATGGCATGAAAATGTTGTGAAATAATCATGTTAAGAATGTAGATATGAAAGAAATAAAGAACATAAAAGAGAAAATGCTCGATTTGGATTTTTCAATTTTCAATAGAAATAGCAATGGCGACTCGGAGGATATATTCCTTTTGGTGCAGTAAATATTATTGTTGTTTTTCATGGAATTTAAAAAATTCAAAGAGTTGAAATCTTGTTTGACCTAGAATAGTTAAGTGCTTTGTATGGGATGAGATTCTACTCCATAATTACAAGACAAAAATCTCAAAGGATAAATTTTAGAATATTTTTACTAACGGATACATAATATTAAAGTGGACAGGGGAATATGTGATAAAAATCAGAGTTTATTAACTAAACGACTCTCTAGGTGAGATATCTGGAGAGTGTATAAACACTCATACACACAAGCACTATATACAATTAGGAGAACAACCTAGTACATATAGGCTTTCTCACAATCATGGTGGTTTCAACCACTCCCTAGATAGTAGTATATGAGATCTAAGATTAGAGTCTCAATCCTATCATCATCGTAAGAATAATCTAAGTTTAGTTTTCTCCATTAATTCCAACATTCCCGCTTAATGGAGAAAGGGTATTGAACAATAACATACCCCTGTTGGTCTCAATCTCAGCTAAGCTTACAATTAAAACATGAAACAACTTGGTGACAGAGGTTTTCATTTTTGTCTTCTTGCAGCAGAGCCCATACTTGTTCATCTTGAGTTGAGGCTTCATCTTTGCTTTCCTCTCCATGAGGTAGTGATATCTCTTCACCTCATTTCTTTCCCAGTGTTGGAAAGCTTGACTTCTTATTCTCGCCCTTTTCAAGATTATGACAGGCTGGATAGGAGAATTTTCCCTCTCACTATTTCTGGTGTCAACCATCTGAAAGTCAGCAATGATGTCTTCATTATTCATTGATGTAACGTCATGCACACACAGAAATATAATGAGATCATCCCAATTTAAATTTAAATTTTCTCCAACTTTATCTTCTTCTGCTACATCTTTGCAATTAGGTTCATGTGGCTCATCCAATTGATCTTCAACACTTTGTTCCTCTTCACATTCATACTGAAGATCAATTCGTGTGTCTTCAATCTCAGGATTTTGCACAGCAGATTGTGCCTCTTGATTCTGGTGGTCATCAACGAAACCACATTTTTCTGAAATTTCTTCTGACTTTAACATACTACCCATGCTAATTCCAAATGCCAACATGAGAAAATCATCATCATCAGAATCAAAAATATCTAAAAATATAGACATGTTGATAACTGGTGCGGTCAAACACCAATGATGCTACAAAGGCTCAGAGTGTTCCCTTGCACCACAGTCAAATTTCCCACCAGCAAATATCTCCACCGCCTCTATGGCTCCACAGACAAATCAGATAGTCTCCAATCAACTAGTTCCAATGTGGATGCTCACGGCCTTCCAAGCTTATAGATTTTGACACCGTCCAACTTTCAATTACCAGATCTTTGATGTTTAACCTGGAGCGTTTATCTTACACGGAGAAGCCACAGGATCCAGCTACGATCATGAAAGTTGGATTATTTTTCTGTCACAGAATGAAACAGCCAATCACCTCTCAGTCGTCGGATCTTTGCAGCATTCGAGGCACAACCTTGGCAATATCTCTATTCAAAATACTCGCTAAATTTTTAATGTTGTAGCAGCATCAGTTTGGACTATCATGAGAGACGCCCAATACGGTGTCCGTTCTTCTCCTTCACTAGCTATAGATGAGGCCTTCAACGTTTCTGGTTGCACCTGAGGAACCACGATCTCACTGATCCCAAGCAACAGACAAGACACTTCCACAAACAGTGTATCGCCCCTTTTTTTCATAGACTGTGGGATCAGACTTGTGCTCCACGCAGCCTCTATCGACCTCCACTCCGTCAAATGACAGGGCCTCCCTCAGGCATGTGCGAGCTCCTCTCTACAGTGATCTTGCAGCCTTTTGTTGTCATTATGATACATATGTTGTACTTGATGGCAACCCACTCATCTCAGATGATAAATTATAGTGCAACAAAGTTATTTTCTGATTCCGCAGGTGCTCAGATCAAAATATGAGGTCATCGGCAGGTTGCGCAGGAGAACCGTTGAAAAGGTGCAGATATGTTTGCAAGTCCCCCGCACAAAAGGTGCGAACCTAAAGTTCACGGACTTTCATGTAGAGAAAAATTCATGCACTTTCATGCAGAGAAAAGTTCCTTTCATGTAGAGAAAAGTTCACGCACTTTCATGCAGAGAAAAGTTCACGCACTTTCATGCAGAAAAAAGTGCATGCACATGGGAAATATTATGGTTGGTTCATGGTATTAGTCCGACAGTTTTTGATCCTATGGTTTTGGTCCGTGGTATTGCATCCAAAAGAATTGAACCCAAATATTGGGTCCATGGTATTGTTTCTCAATGGGTTTGGTCCATGGTTTTGAGTGAGGCCTAGCCTATAAAAAGGAAAGGAGATCATTTGGCTAATCACAGTTGAGTTGAAAATCTTAAGAAGAGCAAGATCTGAATTTCTGATAATCGGTTGGTGAGACATAGTTTAATCTGAATCAAAGAGAAACCGAAGCATTATAAGTCAGATCTACTGAAGAGTTGGGATCCCTTTTGGCGCATGAACGGATCTGTGATTTCGACAGTCTGGGGTATGGTTGAGAACTCATAAACTGTCTAAATCCGGAGGTGCGCAGGAGCAGCAACAACGCAGTGTGAAGGTGCGCAGAACCAGAGAAGAAGCAGGTGCGGAGGTGCGCAGTTGAATCAGCGTAGCAAGTGCGGAGGTGCGCTGAACAGTAGACAGTGCAGGTGCGGAGTTGCGCAGACTCGTCACGACAGAAGTGCAGATATATGCAGGTTTCCTTCAGTGAAGTTGCGGACCTTTCCTTACATATATTTTAGCTGTCTTTTATCTGTTTCTGCAGAGATCTGGGTTTAAATTGGTGTCTGGTTACTGGTGTTATTTTCTGGTTACTGCATTCTAAGAAGTTATTTGTTTAAAGGAGATAGGGTGATGCACATGTAAATGATGTTTTGGATCCAGTTTGAAAATTGATGAAACGTGGTCCCTGGAAGGAAAGAGAAGGTAGTAGCCTTCTGTAGGTCAGCACCTATGTACTAGTATTTCAATTAGTACAAGAGCTAAGGGGGTTGTAGGTCCCTACCAGAAGAAGCTAGAAAACGAGAGGGTGGTAGTTCTTTGCAGGTTGAAGCTTGCATATTGGTAAAAGACTGCAACAGTACAAAATCATTGTAAGAAGAAGTTTCTAATTGAAAGAAGATAGAGACATATTGCAGCAGGTGGTTTTCACCCACATTGGGTTTCCACCTTACATCTTGTGTTCCTTGGTGTGACTGTTTATTTTGTGTTCCTGCTCATTATTCTATGGTTCTCACATACAGAGTAAATGATAAACATCTGAAGAATAAATTAAATTATAAGTTTGGAAGGTCTATGCAAGTTTCAATAGTCAGATCTGAAAATATTTGTATAAATTGATAATACTGATTCACCCCCCCCTCTGAGTATTATTTCCAATAGCACACAGGGGGAGCATGACACTTTTCCCTTAATGTCAAAGGGGGAGAGTGACTTGGAGTGGTTGTTGCCATCAAGTCCAAAGGGGGAGATTGTTGGCATTATAACATAGGTTTTGTCCTTGATGGCAACTCACTCAGATGACAGATCACAGTACAATAGGTTAATAGCTCAGAGCTACAAATCAGACTTCACATAATGAAGAAAGAGAGTTATACACAGGTTCACCATTGGCCAAGTTGTGTATACACATGGGTTCATTGTATACAATTCACGTATACGTACACACACACTTTCACAAAAGGAAAAGCATGTATACCTTGGAAAACTAAGTTTTTGGTCCGAAGTATTTGGTCCATGGTATTTTGATCCATGGTATTGGTCCAAGGTATCAGGTCCAAGGTATTGACCCTAGGTATTTTGTCCATGGTATTGAGAAAGGCATACAAACTATAAAAGGAGGAGAACATCGTTAGGCCAAGTGTGCAAGTATCGAATATCTGATGAAGTGTGAGATCTAGTATGTAGGTTATTAGGTTATGGTGCATTGTTGGATCTGAACCAAGGAATAACCTTAGCTGATGATGAGAAATCAGATCTAATGATGGATTAGGATCTTAAGGTGTAAAATGAACTATCATTATGTGCTTTTTCTCATGTATATTCTAGATATGAATAACTAACGCATATATTATTCTGTAAATGATATGATCTGGGTATAACTATAGTCTGGTATACCTGTAGAACTCTGAATTTATATTTGCAGATGTATACACTGGTTGCCTTTGAGAAAAGTGTGTGTACATATAGGTTTGACACATGGAAGTAGTGTGTCCCTTACAAAATATGTTTTAGTTGCTTCTATTTGCTATTGCAGTGTTCTCGGTTTTGGCTTGGGGTTCGAGTTATTGTATTCTGGTGACAACATTCTAAATGATCAGATTGATGGGTGTCAAAGTGATTGATTGATTCGGTTGTGGTTTGTTCAAAAGGAGATTGGTTGATGCAGATATATTTGATGATTGAATGATGTTGTTGATGGATCTAGTCTGAAAATTTATGAAACATGGTCCCTAGAAGAAAAGAGAAGGTTTTAGCCTTCTGTAGGCCGGCACTTACGTACCAGTAAAAATATCAGCTAGTACAAGAGCTAGGGGGTTGTAGCTCCCTTCCAGTAAAAGTTGGAGAACGAGAGAAGGTTGTAGCCTTCTGCAGGTAGAAGCCTGCATACTGGCATAAGACTACACTAGTACAAAATTGTAAACTGAATTTTCTTATTGTTAAAGGAAGACAAAGACGATAATAGTAGGTGGTTTTCACCCACATTGGGTTTCCACCTTATATCTTGGTGTTCATGTGTGTTGCTCATGTGTGATGCTTTATTATGCTTTTACTGCATTATCTAATGAATTCCTGATATACTGCTTAAAGTTGAACGCGTGATAATTTGGGTAAATCAAAAGATCTCTGCATATACGCTGGTTGCATTAAGTATAGTTGCGTATACATGCTAGTTTAGTAAGCTGAAGTAGCATATCCAAATCAGTCTTGAAAATTAAATTATTGATCTGATAATTCTGATTCACCCCCCCTCTCAGTGTTATTTCCAACACTTGTTTCAAGAAAGGAACAAGAAAATTGTCTCACTAGTATTTTGTCTTCTAGGGTAACAATCAAATCAATGGGTGGAAGAACCTATCCTAGGTTTTCTGTCCATTTTTTCCATGGAAAAACCTTCTGTAATGTTTAATTTAAGTAATTTCGTGTAGACAAAATCCATGAGAAGTTTCTCAATATTACCACAGAAGGAATGTTTAAACATGCATAAATGCTAGTTTATATGTTTCTATTTTTCCAAGCAAAAATATTACCAATTTCTTTGTAGAAACTAGATGAACAAGGAAATGCACAATCAATCATCTAGTGGACCTCTTTGGTGGGGAAGAGTGTGAATAATTTCAGTTTCAGTGACTTCATAGATCAATTAATTTATACAGTCGCATGCCTTCTTAACAATAATGTGGAACCTAGAATAGGTTTTGAGATACAAAGAACCTTACACCTAAGGGAACAAGTTAAAATAGGAGACTGGTACTTGTACTAGAAATAAACAGAAATTAAAGTGTATGGTTGTGAACTTCCACCATACATACTGCCAAAATGTGTTCCTATGAGAATTTTCTCATTGGAATATATAAGGAAAATGATCAATATGGATGACTTACACTTTGTTTTAGCTAAAAATAAGGCACAGTTCAAGATCAAGACACAAGTGGGGCCATTCATATGCAACAATAGAGAAATAGGTAAAGAGGCAAATGCACTTCTACAACAAATGAACTTCCAATTAACCTTTACTTGGTCATATTACCCATTCAACATCATTTCTAATTTAAGAGTGGAACAAAATGCCACTCCTTACACTCATACTCCTAGGCTAGAGATTGAAAAATTCATGAACCAGGATCAGTGGTAGGAGAACACTATGTAAGAAGCTGAAGAACAAGTTTTATCTACAACCACTTCACAGACTCCAATAACTCAAGAGAAGCATGACAAAAGGCCAAGAGAAGAAAAGCCTCTTGCAGTAACAGAAATTGGACCCAAGGAATTACTAATATATACAAAGAAGCGGAAAACTAATCCAAAACCAATTTTCAAGCAAGATGATGAAGAACAGGCTACTATAGTTTCAATAGGTCCACATGTTTATGCAAGACTAGGATTTTGTTTTGTAGGTACAAGACATGAAGAAATTTTCCTAGGTTCTTCATCTTCCTTAGCATCACAAGATCCCCCAGATTCAACACATACAATGGACTTGGCTCAAGGCCAAACAAAGCCAAATATTTTTTCTAGGAAGAAAGAAATGAAGAAAAAAATGAAATGCGAAAGTTCAACACATATACTCAATTCTGGAAGCAATCTACTTCTTCCCAACACAGGCTTCTGTCAACCTTTGATATTGAACAAGGAAGAATGCAAATGGATTTTCTACAGCACAGGTTCTATTCCCAAAATCACCAAAAAACCACAAGAAGACAATCTTCTCCTTTGCCACCAATCAAATCCATTTGATTGATCATATGGATATGCACAAGCAGACTGTGGAGAATTTATACTCCCCTTTCATTAATATTTCCATGACAACTTCAAAACTGCATGCCTACATCAGCAATATATAGTCATAGTTCAAGCTAGAGAAGGTCTCATCTTTGACAAAGGATACTAGAATTAAGTCACTAGAGGACTTAATCATTAAGTTAGGTCATGACCCTAGTGATGTAAAGGTAATAGAGGATATTGTGAGAAAAAAGAATGCAGATATAGAAACTCTGAGGAAGTAGCTCAAGCTGCCATTTACAGAGGATCCATAGACCAAGGAAATGGGAGAACTAGAAAAGAAAAGGGAAGAAATGTTCAAAATAATAATCAAACATAATGTCTAGATAAGAGAAATGGAGGTGGAACTAGAAAAAATGCTCAAGGAGAAAGCGCAATCCTCCTAGTTTTCTTTAGTTCCACTAATTGCAATGCCTATTTTTATCGTAGGAACAAAAAAGGCTTCTACATCGACAACACCACCAACACCAACAACAAATTATACAACCGAATTGATTAAAACCATGAAGGAGATGTCCATTTAGGGAGAATAATTTGAGAAGTTAAAAGATCAACTAAATAATTTACAGGACTAGAAATTGAAGATAGACAACTTTTATGTAGCAAAATTACAAAAATCTCAGAGGCTTGCTCATAGAATAGGGTTTTTAGAGAGTGAGTCAGTAATGGCTCAAACTTTAGCACAATTCAAAGAAAACATATGGGTGGATATAAATCAGGCCATAACAGAAATTTGGCCATCAATTCAGATCATCTTTGAACAAGAAAAAGTGAAGGAGAGGTAAAAAACAATGATAGAAGAGGTAAGAGAAACGTTGGGAGACAAGTCGAGTGAAGCAACAATCTTAATCAAAGTTTTGAATTCTAAAACTACTGAAGAACTAGAGTTCAGATTATAGACATAATAGAAACCATTTTGTAGAAAAATAAAGTTTTACAGAAGAGTAACTTCATGATACAACTAGAGAATAATTTTCGGTGTTTAGAAACTATTGTTCGGAAGTTTCATGCCAAGTTCTGGTGTAGGGTTACCCGCACATAACCATAGTATGCAAGAATCTACATACGTGCATCTGTCGCAGGTGTTTCACTATTCCATGGAGTCAAAACTTTAAAGCATAAATGGTTAAGCCCTTTTATAAATAGTTCCTTTCTTTCAGAACCTAAGCACCCTGACTTAAACCCTATCGAGACTATATCAACCCTCAAGTCTTTGTATAAGACTTTGATTAAAGTCTTTCTTCAAAATCCTTCTATCAGGGCTTAAGAAACCCTCCTAAACCTTGGTTAAGCCTCTCATTAACCAACGACCGCATATACATAACCTCCCCTTTAAACTATTGGTTAATATATATATAACCACACAAAACCACGTATTAGTGCTTAATTCCTTTATAACTCAACTACGAAGGAAATCCCCACAAAAACATTGTTTTCCACCTTTTGTACGACCTCTGCATAGAACCCGAGGTTGTACCTTATCTCAATTGGCCATCACATTCTTCCCGCCTTACCACATATATGGTTCATCACCCCTCCGACCTCCGATATGCGACTATTGGAGTTGTTAACATAACCTTTAAACCTTAATAACTCACACTACCTCTTATTGCAAACACTCGAAATACGGGAATACAAAGGAATTCACGCTCCGGACCATATACAGCGGAACTCAAATGTTATATACCTGCATTCATATATGTTGTCAGGTCTAACTTATCACTGGACTCTCCACCGTGCCACCCTTTCGACGCCTGATCACCGACAATTCCAAATGTTGATCGCTGATTATTGCTGTCGGTGATATCACACATTCACCAATCACTCCTTTCCATTTCTGACTCCTAATATGCGATTTAAATTGTGATCGTTAATCTAGCCACGATCCAACAGTCCACGATTAATTGTGCATGTTCATTACAGTTCTCCAAGACTTGGTTGCGACGCGATCCTTTAATTTGGACCATCGATCTTCAAGATCCAATGGTTACTATGTATCAACTCTTCAACTCTCTTTGCTTATCTCTTCACTATGAATTTACGCTTTTTCTTCATTGTTTCTATGGGTTCTGCTTGGTCTCTCGGGTGTTTTAACTATGCACTCCCTCCTGAGCTTGGAGTTGATCATTCTAGTGGCTACAAACTATCGATTAGAATCTTCCTTGACACGTTCCTCTCTGTGTATTCGTTGAACTCTACTTCTCTGCGTTCACGCACTCTGCCTACATAAATATAAATAAATAAATAAATATATCTATATATATATATATATGGAATCCTCTGACACATTCGATCTAGCAT
>APFE030087238.1:14845-48229 GCA_000404065.3 Pinus taeda
TTCTTGTATGAAACCCTCCATCTACTCTGGTGATTTCTTTTACCAAAATTCCTAGCGTATTCTTGTAACTGTAGGTATTTATCGTTACTGGATCTTGGTGTTTGACTATAGCCTCATTCATAGATTTGATGTAGTCACTCCCACCTACCCTCGTCTTCATCAATTCTGATGTTTCTTTGATGCCTGTAAAAATAATTATTCTGTCAGTTCTTGCTATTGTTTGTAAATGCATTCAATTTATCATGAAAGGGAAAGAAAATATGTTCAGTTACGAATGGACTCAGATGATCTCGAAAAAAATATCTTGTATGATTTTATCATTTTTATGCTATGATGGAATCAATCCCTCAAATGTCTCATTTTTTCCTTTTTGTATGATTTGTTGAATAGTTTTAGAAACTGTCAACAGTTACAAGTAGTTACATTGGATAACTGTTAATTTTTGGTCACCTTAATTCTATAATTAATTCAAAATAGTAACTAAAAGAAATTAAAATGAATTAAAAAACATAACTTGTTGTCAAGTCCTAAATGCTAGAAATTAAAGGAATTTAAAAGACTCAGGTACAATGACCTGCCCACCTGTCAACATGCAACCTATGAGACAAACACATTCATTTTTTTCACCCTGAGTAGGATGCTCCTACATCAAATTGTTATGGGCTAGATGTGGTATGGGAATTAGTCCAAGAAGGTGACAGACCTATGGTGAATTCGTTGTAGTCTTGAAGGAATTGTTTAGAGGGCTAAACAAACTTAAAATGGGTGCAGAAACAGTCATCTAGGAGAGCACGTTTTCAGAGTTGGTAAAGGGAAGAAGCTACATCAAATTAGGTGAGTTTTAGTTGGGTTAGTGGGCTACTGTAGGTTTCAATGGAAGTCCTAAGTAGTAATCAAAACTCAGTCCACAAACAACAATATGAGTTGTACATATGAAGCCTAGATTTGTTCAATAGCTCCTCTATTGCAGAGCAAAGGGAAGTGTTGGGAAGTCTATGGGCAGTTGTGTGTAAGGGTCTCCTAGGTGTGAGGATGCCCTACCTATGTATAAATGCTACAAAGCGGACTTGGTCACTCGTGGTCTGTTGGAGGGCAGTCTGAGAGTAGACCAAGTGTGAACATGGATTGGGCACTTATGGTCTGATGGAGTACAATGTGATAGTGTCCAAGTTGGAGCTTGATGTGCAACACCTTGATGGAAAAAGGTAGTTGCTAGAGTGGAAGTTGTTGAGCTCAAGGGTTAAAGAACCAGAGGAGTAGTTGTGGAGCCCGAGACTTGTGTGTGGAGTAGGATTTCTATAGCAGATGATGGGCAGTCCTCCTAGCTCGTGTCCACTATGGGAGATGGACATATTGTAGTGATAGATGGTAGCCCTCCGTGTCCTATGTTGGTCTTCATCAGTGCAGTGCAAAAAGATCATAGTGGGTTGAAGTCCCTCAGTAGCTGAGGAGCAACAGTGGGCAGGTGAGAGTTGTTCACAAATGGAGTTATGAACAACTCGGCAGGAGTCTCAATGCGTTGTGGCCTTGATGGACTAAGGCACAACTAGAGAGCAGATTGACAGTTGACGTTCAGTGGCCAGATGGACTTGGAGCATTAATAGAGGTAGGAGATGTAGATTGGGAGCCGAAGGACTGGGCAGGTACAGGGTATGACTGAGAGGAGCTGAGAGAGCGTGCTACATCATCCCGATGGTAAGAGTATCTTATTGAGGGCAGATTGGTTGTTGATGTACTAAAACCAAGGCTCAATTTGTATCTTGTACTAATGGATGTATGAGGGCCATTATCCATGGTACGAGAGCCCTAGACTCTTGTATTATACGTTGTTCAATATAACGAACTTAGGTTGAAAAATGTAAAAGATTGCCTATATTCTGTGCATGTGTGATTTACTATTTTTTATATTCTACTGTGCAAAGTACTATCATTGAGATTCTTGGTTTGGTAGCATCAAATATTTTAAGATTCTATCCTAGATCTAAGATCGTGAAAATTCAACATGCAGATGGTCTAGGAGGACGAGTTTTCTGAGGCATAGTTGTGTCGGAGTTTCTTTTGGAGGAAGGGAAATTATCTTAAATAATTTTGGCCAAATTTTCTTATTGTAGATTGCCAAGCATCCAAATTGTACTCAGAATTTTACAGTTGCATAATAATAAATACCCTTAGTTGCTGCACCGATTTTCCCAAGGTGGGATTTTCCAGGGACATTTGTCCAAAAATAATTGTGTTAATTTTTATTTGTGTGCTAGCATTTCTTTGTTTCCAATGCTATTATTTTCCGCAATTTTATTTGTGAAGTTTGTAGTGTGAGTTATTTGGTATTTTTTGTAGCAACTAAATTGTTAAATTAATTAACAATTAGAAAAATAATTTCCAGTTGGTGCAATAGGATTTGAGATTTCAAATTTTCACATGGTATCAAAGCATGATTGATCAACTGGGAAGCTCAGAAGTAGAAGAAAAAATGTTTGTTGTTCAGAGGGAACATCAAGCTTAAATTTTCTGGTGTTGCACAGTGCCTAGCCAGGCAATGCGAATTGCTGGGAAAGGGTTCGATTTTTAGTTGTAGGGTGGCAAAAAATTTGAGTTGCCTAGAATAGTGATTCTGACGGGCAGATGAAGTAGCAAAAATTCAAATTTTTGCTGAGCAGATTTCCTGGTTGGGCGCCGTATTTGCTAGAGAAGAATCAGTATCATGTGGAAGATAAAGTGTACACATGGAGGGAGGAATTTCTAGATTTTATTAGAGGGTTTTCAGTTCCATTTTTCTAGAAGAGATCCATAATTTTCTAGTTGCAAAAGGCAGTGTGAATTTTCTAGAAGCAGCCAGTTCAAGTTGCTAAGGTTGCAGTTCATGTGCCAGTTTTCTGGAGGACATTCAGAAAGGCTGAGCGGGTAGTCCCAGAAAGAAATTAAAGGCAGAGTGAGGCAGATAGAGTAGTTTTGCGCATTCTAGGAGAGTGTGAGTTTTAGAAAAAGTAGTCGGACAGGAAAATAGGAGGTGATTCTGATTTATTTTTTTCCCATTTTTTGAGTTTCGCAGATTTTTCTAATTTATAAAGATGACCATATGATACTAGTAGAGGAGGCCATGCAAGTTAGCCAGATTGCAGATCTGGCAATAGCTCAACTTCCAGTTGTCGAAGATATGTGTCAAAGGATGAATGAGTTGTCTAGTGTGAGTTGCAAAGTGAAGAAAGGTCCTAGTAAGGGACAAGGCTCGAAAGGGGGTAGTGAGGCACCATATCTAGGAGGAGGAGTATGAAACTCCAGTGTGCCAGAAGGAAAGATCCAGTGAAGAAGCAACAAGGAGATCAGAAAGATCAGCTCTAGTTGTTGTAGTAGGATCATCACCTTTGCAACAGGGATCCACTGTACAATAGTCACAGATTCAGTGTCACAGGTGCAATCAGTTATCTAGATGACAACTGCATAACTTGTTGCATTCAGTACCCAAGAGACAGTTGCATAACTAGTTGCAGTGACAAAGGCAATGTGAATTTCCCAATTTTAGTATGTAGGTACAATTACATCTAGGAGATTCCTAGCATAGAGCTACGCAGTCCAATTTCTGTGAAAATTCGAGAAGCCCCAAATCACTATTGCAACAACTGATTATATTTCTCCTACTAAATCAAGTTATTTACAATATTATATCGTAAACATCGAAATAAATACAACTGGAGCCTTCACTACTTAAAATAATATGCAGAAACAAAAATCTAAGCAAGAAAGAAATAACACACACAAGTGACACCGTTGTTTTTGGACCAATGTCCCTGGCAAAAATCCAATGTGGGAAAACTGGTGCAACAATTGAGGGTTTGTATTATTAAGCAGTAGATTTTTTAGTATAATTCTTCGGATGCCAAAACTGGAAATCCTATAGAGAGATCTAACTAGACAAAAATATAGTGAGATGACCTCACATTGTCACTAGGAAATTCAACACTGATCTGCGCTGGAGATGAGCCTCTACACTACCTCTACACAGTCTCTGTGCAGAATTGTGTCACACCCATGCAATCATTGTGTCACTAATACTAGGACTGCATTGCACCTCCTCTGATCCTTTGCTACCCTTTGTCCTCCCGATCTCACAACCCGACTCTGGAACTTGCTCCCAACTATTCCTTAGCAGAATTTCAGACTCCCTCTGAAGCTCTACGGTGCCACAGTGTAGCTCTTCATGGCCTTGCATTAGCCTCTCTAGACGTTGTTCTACCCTCTCTACAAGAAATCACCTCTATCACTTCTCTGACACCTGTTGCACTGCTCTCTTCAGAAATCGATCTCTTGATCTCTCACTCGATGTGTTTTCCAAATGCTAATCAAGCCTCTTCTTATAATCCTCTCATTGATCAATCAACAGCTCAGATTAGACTCTAATCAATGGCTCAGATAATTTCGGCTTGATCCTCATATTGTTCTAGAACTTTCACCCCTTGTTTAATTAATACCCTTTAATTATTTTAATTTCCTAAGTTTATACTTAGGCACCCATTAAAAATAATTAATTATTTTAATAAAACTGTCTCCAGGTGGAATTTCCCAAAACAATTTCTCGGTATTATGGAATACATGTGTCCTAGCCTCTTTGCAAATTTTGAGGCTTAGAACGCATCTGACACTACCATAATCAACAGTTTCTTGTGTGAGTTGCCAAGAGGGAGAAAAGATATTTCCCACATAGAGATCAAGACTCAGAGGGAGTCTAATTTCAAAGGGAGAATCCCTATGGAAACTAGTACTTCAAGACATAGGGAGATCATACTCATTATTGTAGTCGTTGCAATAGTAGTATGAGTAGATCAGATGTTAGAGTTATAGATTTGGGCAGGCTCCATTGAGGTGTCCTCCTCATGGATCATTACCTTGCTACAGGGGTCCACAATATTCTGTAGCAGGATGGATCAGTTTCAGTGATGCAACCAAATTCCAATGTGTTAGGTGCAGATTAGTAATAGTCAAGTGTTGAGGAACACAATGCAGTGTTGGCAGCAATGTAGAATGGCACAATGCAGAGTCATCAACAATGAAAATTCTTCAGTGAACAATGAAGTAGCTAGTAGCAATTAGGGCGTGGGGGACAGATACATCATACTGAACAAATTTGATTCAGTATTTTGAATGCTTCTCAGTTGTAGTTGAAAAAACAACAGTTGAGAGGGAGTTGCAATGCAAAATGAAAGGTTGGTAGCAGTATGGCATTGTCAGCAGTAGCACAAATGCAAAATCAGAGTTGTGTAGTGGTTGGTGGGCAGTGGAAGGTTGTCGCAGTGGCTAGACATCAATAATGTGACAAAGGGTGGTACAAAGATAGGGTGTTGTGGCAGGATGTGCAACACTAGAGAGAGAACATTTGAAAATCTATATATTGTCGGTGATGAAAAATACCAAATTATTCACACTAATCCAAATAAACTGTGGAAGAAAATAGCACTGGAAATGAGAAAACCTAGCACACACACATATAAATTTTACACATCTATTTTTGGACAAATGTCCCTAGAAAAACCCAACTTGGGAAAACATATGCAGCAGCTAAGAGTTTTTATTATTATGTAGAAGTAAAATTTTGAGTATGATCTAGATGTTGAAAACTGGAAATGCATAGCAAGAAAATATGGCAAAGATATTCCCTAAGCAACCCTGACACTTTCACTGTCTGCACTCATGTTGCTTGCACTCGCGCTCTTGCATTCACGCATTCCTACACTCATGTTTTTGCACTCGTGCACTCGCGCGTTCCTACATTATGAATAACTTAGCCTCTTACTACTGCCTCCCCATATTTGGAAACCTTCCTTCATATAACTGTCCTTGCCCCTCACTGACACTACCCCCCACTTTGGATCGAGCTCTATTGTTGCTAGATTGATGTGCAAAAGGAACTTTTGCTCAAGTGTATCCTCTCCATCACCACATCAATCCCTTCCTATATCTTCCTGTTGGGACTCCAACGACTAAGATTAAATCTTATTCAATAACTCAAATCATTTCTGGATCAATCAATGTGAGTTTCTAGAGAATTCTCACCTTGAATTAATTAATTCTGATTAATTAACTAGTTTTCCTAAGTTTAGACTTAGGAAATATTAAAAAAAATAGGTTAATAATATAATTAAGCCATCTATAGGTGGAATTTCCAGAAATGATTTCTAGGTTATGGAGATCTCATGTGTTTTATCCTCTCCACCAAGTTTCGTGTCTAGAACACATCTAATGCTACAAATACTAACACTCCCTCTTAGCAAGGACTATATTCTAGTGTTGCACATCCTACAACAACACCCTGTCTCTATATCATCCTATCATGCTATTGATGTCTGGCCATACTACCCACCAACCACTACGCAACTCTAACTCTACATATGAGTTGCTACTGACACTACCATATTGTTGCCAACCCTATATCTACACTGCAACTCCCTCTCATTTTTTGCTACTTCAATTACAACTACTACAACTAAGAAGCATATGAAAGACTGAATCATCTATGTCTGCTTCATTTGTCTCTTGAGTCTTGACTATTACTAGCCACTGCATTGTCTACTAAAGAATCTGCATTGATGTTCACTCTGCTACTGAGCCTCCTGCTCTGCTGTCAATTCAGCGCTGTGCTCCTCAACATCTGACTGTACTAGTATATGCAACCGTCACTCGGGAATCTGACTACAGCTATTGGCACTGATCCATCCTGCTACTGAATATTGTGGACCCCAGTAGTAAGGTAATGATCCATGAGGAGGACACTTCAAGGATCTTTCCCAAACTTTAGTATCTCTCAAGGGCTACGTCACCAAATCATCCCACATCACTCCTAAAGGTATGTCTGTGAACATAACAAACTCTTCATCTATCCTAGAGGAAATCTTGTTTATTTCTATTGATATTTCCTACTAGTCCTGCTTCTCCTACTTGTGCTTCTTTTTGAGAGGACATTGCGTACCATAGTGGCCGAACTTGCCACACCTGAAGCACTTGACCTTTGATAGGTCTCTCTTCTTCTTCTTTTGTTCCCCTTTCCCGTGACTAGGACTCTTTGATGCTAGGTCCATATTCTCCTCCTCCTTCACACCCTTAGATTTGCTACTACTGCTACCACTAACAGAGCTCTTTAGCAGAGCTTGCCTCAAGTCCTCCTGATTCAAGTTAGACCATGTTTTGTCCCGATCTGGTAGCCTATGTTTTCCCAATATGCTTTTGACAAAAGCTTGCCAATCCTTTGAGACGCTATTTAGTGCCAACCATACTAACTCTTAAGGTTGAGGTGCTGCCCAAATAGTTGCAAGTTGGTCTCAGACCTCCTTTCTATGCCTTCCCCTTTCTGCATCTTTGATGCATCTCAAGTTCTCTTCCAGGAACGTCTTCCATTACTCAGAAGTACCTTGGTATAATGTGGAGAGAGAATGCCACGTCTCTTTGGTCATTCCCTTGGCCACTATATGTGAGACTATATGATCCTGAACTCCATCTAGGGTCAACTGCTTCACATTCTCCATTTCCTTCCTATATTCCTTAAGTTGATATGCATCCTGGGGAATTGCTACCACATTATCTATGTAGGCTTTCAGGCCATATTCATCTAGAAGGAAGTACATCCTAGCCTTCTCGATGACATAGTTGGAGGAAGCCCACAACCTATATTGATAATCTAACCCCAGTTGTGGCCATCACTGAAACTATCAAAATCTCCCTCTTTCCCTATGCTTGGTTGTTTCTCTGCTACTTGCACTCCCTTCTTGAATGTGTAGATCTAATAGCTTCTATTTCCAATATGCAATGGAAAATCGAAATTCTGAAACTTGAAGTTCTGGGAGAGAAATATTCCCTCTGTTGTGTGTGATTTTTCGCTTCCACCCGATATTGATTCCGCAACTACAAACTACTGGAAAACCCTCTGTGTCTCACCAAAAAATTTCTTAGTGAAATTCTAAGTTGTTGTTTCTCCCTCTGACTGCTGGAATCACTATCTCAGGGAACTCAACATTTATGCCAACCTACAACTAAAAAACAAACCCTAGCCCTAGTAATTTGGCCTGCCTGTCTGGGTACTGCACAACTTCTAATCATTTTGGTCTACTTCTCCCTCTAAACAGTGAAATTCTCTCCTCTGCTTATGAGATTCTTGGTTGATCACTCACCCTTTAATACCACGTGAAAATTTCATCAATCACAGCGACTGGAAATTATTTTTCTAATTGTTAATTTATTTAACAATTTATCTGTTGTCTGCTATGACAAATACCAAATAATTAACACTGTGATTTTCACAAATAAACCACGGAAGAAAATAGCGCTAGAAATTGAGAAAATATAACACACACAAACATAAATTTTACACAGTTATTTTTCGACAAATATCCCTAGAAAAACCCAACTTTGGAAAACCAGTGCAGTAGCTGAGGGTTTTTATTATTATGCAATAATGAAATTCTTAGTACAATCTGGATGTTGAAAAATGGCAATCCACAACAAGAAAATCTAGCAAAGATATTCCCTAAGTAACCCCGATAACCACGCTGATTACACTCGCATGTTCTTGCACTGGCAATAACTCGGCCTCTTACTGTTGCCTCTCTGCATATGGAAATCTTCCTCTGGATCACTGTCCCTGCCCCTCACTAACTCTGTGTCCCTCTTTGGCTCAAACTCTATTGTTGCTAGCTCGATCTGCATAAGGAAGTGGTGCTCAAGTGTATCCTCTCCATCACCACATTGATCCCTTTTTATATCTTCCTGTTGGGACTCCAACAGCCAAGATTAAATCTTAATCAATTGCTCAGATCATTTCTAAATCAATCCATGTGAGTTTCTATAGAATTATCACCTTGACTTAATTAATTCTAATTAATTAACCATTTTTCTTAAGTTTAGACTTAGGAAGCATTAAAAAATAGGTTAATAATCTAATTAATCTATCTCTAGATGGAATTTCTAAAAACGATTATGGATATCTCATGTATTTTTGCCTCTCCACTAAATTTTCGTGGCTAGAACACATCTGATGCTACAAAAACATAGCTCGATCTACACAAGGAACTATTGCTCAAGTGTATCCTCTACATCACCACATCGATCACTTCTTATATCTTCATGTTAGGACTCCAATGACCAAAATTAAATCTTAATAAATGGCTCAGATCATTTCTGGATCAATTTGTGTGAGTTTCTAAAGAATTCCCGCCTTGACTTAATTCAGATTAATTACTAGTTTTCATAAGTTTAGACTTAGGAAACATTAAAAAAAATAGGTTAATAATTTAACTAAGCCATCTCTAGATATATTTTCGAGAAACAATTTCTGGGTTATGGAAATTTCATGTATTCTACCCTCTCCACCAAGTTTCGTGACTAAAACACATATGATGCTACAAAAACTGACACACCTTCCTCGCTATGAGGGAGTGTTAGTTTTTGTAGCATCAAAGGTGTTTTAGTCTCGAAACTTTGTGGGGAGGCTAAAACTCAAGATTTATCCATAACCCATAAATCACTTCTGGAAATTCCACATAAAAGTATATCAATTAGATTATTTGTCTAATTTTAATTATTTCCTAAGTCTAAACTTAGGGAAAGGGGTTAATGAATCATAATTAATTGAGAGAAGGTGTGAATCATTTAGAAACTCACAAGGATCTACTGGGAATTAATATTAGCCATCAATTAAGATTTAATCTTGGTCATTGGAGTCCCAACAAAAGATTATAAGAAGTTGATGGGTAGATGGAGAACATAGTTGTGAGAACCACATAGTTTTATTTCCTTAGAGAGTTTGATTTTCTAGAAATCCAACAGTGTTGGAAGAGTTCAAGCTTTAGTAGGGAAGCAGAGACAAAGAGGGGAAGGGACAGTGATCGAGAGGAATTTTTCCAGATTCGAAGAGGCAACAACACGAGGTCATGTTATTCTTAGTGAGGCAACACAGAGGACTGTGCAATCACCCTAAGAGGGAAATTTGATTTGGCTATGGGAAAAATTGGTTCAGCTTCCAAATGCATGGAATATATTCCAAAAGGCTAGAGAAGCATTTTCCTCAGCAGATACAGGCAAAACGACTTGATCAAAGGTTGTGTCGGGCTAGACATCGAAGGGTTTATACAAGAACTACGCAAAATCCTATAGAGAGGGTTCAGGAGGACAAGTTTTCTAAGGCAGAGTTGAAAGAATTGAGACTATTCAACATATTCCATTACTGGATAATCTTAAGTCCCTCCAATATTTCTTATGGGAAACAAATTTTCTCAAGAGATTCATTCCAAACTATGTTGAGATCGCTAAGCTTATACAGTGTTGAATGAAGAAGGATGTAATTTTTTTTTGGAAAGATGAGGATGAAAGGGGATTTCAAGATATTAAATATGCTACAGCTAAATCTCATGTCCTGGTCAACCCAGACTATTCAAAGGACTTCATTGTTTTTTCATTCGCATCTGAAGATATTATCATAGGTGTCTTATTGTAGAAAAATAAGGATGGTCATGAGCAAACAATAGCCTTCATGAGCAAATCCTTGCAAAATTCAGAGTTAAATTATAGCATTATGGAAAAACAAGCTTATGCATCGGTCAAGTCCCTTAAGCATTTCAGAACATATGTGGGTTATTCCAAAGTCATTGCCTTTGTTCCACACTTTGTTATCAAGGATATATTGACTCAAACGGATTTCTTAGAAACTCGTGCAAGATGGGTAACTAAAATTCAGGAGTATGATCTCGATATTAAACCAACCAAGCTTGTCAAACGCCAAGGATTAGCTCAAATGATGACAGAAAGTAATGAAAAGGCTTTAGAGTTGGTTTTCCATAATGGAGTGTTTGAAACTTCTATTTCCCCCAAGCTTCAAAAGTTGGAAAAGATCAAATGGTATAATGATATCATTTATTATTTGACAAATCTAGCTTGCCCTGATCACTTGGTAGCTCATAAAAGGAGGGATCTCAGATTAAAGGAAACCAAATATTGTATCTTAAAAGATGGGCTTGGGTGGAGAAATCCAGATGGTATAGTACTCAAGTGTGTAAATGAAGATGAAGCTAAGAAGCCTATCAATAATTTCCATGCACGATTTCATGGAGGCTATTTTGCGGCAAAAACCACAACCCATAAGATTTGGCGTGTTTGATATTATTGGCCTGCCATTTTCTCAGATGTACATAAATTTGTCAGAAATTTCTAGGAGTTCCATCCTTTCACCGAAAAATAGAAGTTAGCAACCTTTCCTCTTCTGTTAGTCATAACAGAAGCCCCTTTTTAGTAATGGGAGTTGGATTTCATTGGAAAATTTAATGAAAATTTTAGTAATGGCTATTCATGGATTTTGACTGCAACATATTACTTCACAAAGTGGGTTGAAGGAATTCCAACAAAGCATGCTACAGAGAAGTTCATCATGGATTTTATTGAGAATCAAATTATCACTCGATTTGTTGTTCCCGCCAAAATGACAACTCACAACAGCAAAGCTTTCAGTTCTTTCAAGTTCTCTTCTTTTTGCTTCAAGTATGATATTGTACTATCTCATTCTTTGAATTATTATCCCCAAGGAAATGGTCTTACAAAGTCAAGTAACAAGAATTTGATAAATATCATTATAAATATTGTGGGGGATAACAAGTGGTCATGGGACAGAAAGATCAATTATGCATTATGGGCAAATAAGATCACAAAGAAGAGGGCTACCTCAAAAATTCCTTTGGTGCTTTCCTATGGTTTGGAAGTAACGTTACCTGTTCATCTCAAACTTCAAGCTTATCGGCTTCTGCAACAATCTACAGATGATAAGGATGCTTACAAAGAAGAATTTATCAAATTATGGAACTTGGTGAGGCTCACAAGAATACTTTTGATAACTTATGTCAAGGTCAGACTAGAATAAAAGAAAATTTTGACAAGTCATCTTGAAACAGGTCTCTACAGGTTGGTGATGCAGTGTTGTTATTGGATCATAGAAATGAGAAGCCCCACAATCATGGAAAGTTCAATAATCTATGGTTTGGGCCTTATATCATCAGAGGGATTTTTGGAGCAAATTATTTCTACCTAAATACCTTAAAAGGCAATCATGTCGAGTTGCCAACAAATGGGTAGATGCTCAAATTATACTACAAAGATGACATATGATGCCATGTGACATATTTGTATATTAGCTCTAACCCAACTCTCTTTCATTTATGTCATTAGTTAGTTTATTTTTCATGCACTTATGTTACATGTCTTTAAATTTCAATTTGTTAGAGTAGATTTGTCTATTCCAACAGATGTTCTATATATGAATGATGATTTTGATTATGAGTGGACACCTATTTGATGGACTTCTATTTTCTTGGATATAGGATTCTCACATCACTTTGATAAAGCAACAATTCCCCATATGGAGCCAGATGTTGCACCTATTCTATCAAAATCCCAAGGAAGCAGTTGTATAATTTTTTTATGAGTTCAAAATCATAAACCAACTACCTATCATGTCATTATAAACCCAATTTTTTCAAATTGTAATGTAAATGATGCGAGTATGACCGTTTAATTATTTAACAACCTAGGTAAGCCTCTAATTTTGGTGAGGAATTTCATCCTAGGAATTTTTTTAACCTCACTGCATTATGTGCATATCTAAACACAGATAATCGAAAGGGTTTTCCTCTAGCTTAAATCCCAAAGCTAGGATGGAATTCATTGACAAATTCTTAGGTGAGTCCTAGTGTTATATTGAGTCTTTGTAAAAGTGGTTTCGGAATAATTTAAGTTATTTGGATAAATTATTTTATTACATATCACTCGGTCTACTAGGTCATATTGTGTCGTAGAACTGGGTAATTATTTTGAGGGTCTATAACGAATGGGTATTCCCCCTTTGAGGGTTGAATTTGTTATTATCTGATGAAAAAATATTTTAATGCATGGTACTGCATACTTAGACACCATGGCTAAATATTTTAGGGTGGAAAAATAATTGACCCCCTGTTAGGTCAATTAATTAATTTTTCTTCCAAAATATAATTAAATCCTAAGTGAGAAAATTAATTAATGTAGAGTCAAAAATTAATTATAGAGAAATTAATTTCTCCAAGTGGAAAAATTCATGGGTCAAAAATAAGTTAATATTTAGAAGTCCCCCACCAATGCAAAATTGGATTTTTAAAGAAAAAATAACCCTTTAGACCTTGGTGGTTAATTTAAAGTCAAAATTTTGAGGAAATTAATCCAAAAACAATTTTTGGATTAATAAAAAATGGGTTTTATGAGAAATTTCAAATTTTCCTCAAAATTAATATTTTCGATGCCATAGATTAAAATATGATCAAATATTTATCAACGCAAGATTAGTTTGGCGAGGATCAAGCCATCTAGCCGTTATGTTCAACTTGGAGGGATTTTTCTATAAATAGAAGTCATTTTGCTTCTTTTTCGATATCTTTGGTTGATGTAAATTTTGTAAACAATGATATTGATCCAATGATTTGTTGGGAACGTATGAATATCATAATAAAAAGACATTGGGGTTCAGTTCATGTTGTTCTTTGTCTATTGATCTGTGTTACGTGTTGGTTATGTGATTTCCTATATTGTGTTGAATTTTTATATAAGCTTGTTCTTTCATTTGTCTGTGATAAGAACATTCTAATGGTAGATTTTGGGTCTATATTAGGTGATCTGATTCACCATATGACTAAAAAGTTTGTTTGAAGACATATATAGAGATTTGCAGACACACTGGCCCTTGGCCTCCAAGTTCATAGACTTTGGAGAAGAGTCGACCTTGTTTGGGCTCCGAGAATTTTTATATGAGTTTCTTACTTCGCTAAAGGCTTTGGTTAATACTCTAACTTTCAAAATACATTGATCGATTGTCATTATTTAAAAAACTATTTTCTCAAAAAAAAAAATTACAAGCCTTGTATATTTGTAAATATATGGTAAATATTTGTGTTGATAGTTTTGTAAAATAATCTTTTCTAACCCTTGTTTTGTAGCTAGAGATTTCAGGTTTTATTTTGAAATTTTTGTATATATTTGGGCTTTTGGGGGAATTTTATTTTCACTTGTGCATGTGAGATTCAAGTGATTCAAGAAGAGTTGGTGGGGTTTTGAGCTTGATCTAGGCCCTTGAGGGTAAGATCTAGTTTCCATTGAATTTGTAGGGCCAACATTGAGCTAATTTGCAATGATTTGGGAAATATTGAAGATCTGAAGTGAATTTTTCTATTTTGCAGGGTTGTGATAATTTGTTTAGGCCTTCTAAGTGTTAGAAAATTAGAAAGGAAGAAAGATTTTCTTTATGTTGATAATCACTTGTGAGATTCTTATTTTCTTATTAACTTTCTTGTGTTCTTATTTTATCTCAGTTCATCAATAAATTACTAAAATCATAGCACGAAGATCAAAGAGACCAGATGTAGGAAGATAACTAGGGAAAAACCCCTCTCTAGGGAAAAACCCAATCAACAACACTTCCTTTAATAGTTTCACGAGATAATCCAAGACTCTTTGAACTAGACAAATACTTCCTCCAATCACCAAGCCATCCCTTCCCTTCTCTTGTATATGATAACCTTCTAGCAGCAACTTCGACCTAGAATAATAGCAACAACAATACTTTGATCTAACAGTAAAAACTTCAACCTAGTAGCAACAACTTTGATCTAGAGGTAGCAAAAATTTCAATCTTGATGTAATAACAACTTCAACCTCGATGCAGCAGCAACTTCGACCTTGATGCAGCAACAACTTTAACTTTGATGTAGTAGCCTAGTAACTTCAAACGAGTGTGAGAGATGACCTAGAAAACTTCGATCTTGTAATCTTCTTTTTCTTCCTGCAATTTCGTACACTGCAGCTTATTCTATTTGTATATTAAACTTGTGAGTGGATGTGACAAATAAATCGAACTGCATTGTATTTATAACCTCTTATGGATTTTGAATTGCCTTGATGTAGGCCGAATTGTTTAGTTGAGGGACGACTTGGTGTGAAGGTGAGAAATGACTGATTTGACTCGAAATAATTCTTATTACATAATTCAAAAGCCCATGAAGGGTCTCTTTAAATGGAAAGTGACTCTAATGACTTAATATAAAACCTAGAACTCATCAACAGGGAATTTGACCTAAAACATGATGACCCAAGCATGAAGCCCATGCTTTAATAAGTCATAATAATAATAATAATAACAATAAATTATTTTTCTTTCTTTTGGTAAAATACATTTCATTATGACTTAAATACAATAATGAAGACTGAACATGACTACATTCTTCAACACTAGGCCTATCGTGGTCCCTTCCAGCCTTAGCTAAAAGCCTAATAGGCCTTGTGGCCCCATCCTTAAACCCAATTCTACCCTTCCTATCCTTAGCATGGCCCTAATTTAGCCTCTTTTGCCTCATTCAGTCATTACAGTGGGTTATCTATGAATTTTTTCCTCTAATACTTGTGTTTGCAAAAATTTCAAGCTAACATTGGTGATTCCAGGTGGTCATCTCATTGAAGAATTGTGGGAAATTTTACTAGTCATCTTCTAGTCCAAAAGGCTAATTGGTTTTCTCTCCCTAAACCCTCATCTCCTCACTTTTTATAAGCAACATACTAAGAATTGCATAACAGTGGTAAAAATCTCATGAAATTGGTTTCATTCTAACTCATAAGTTACCTAGCACATTAACAAGTAATTTAAATTAATTGGGCATTCATTGTTTGGCTTCTTTTCATGAGAATTTTATTATTTTCATAAGCATAAAAAGGTTTGACATATAACAATGGAATTGACATCTAAAGGAACCAAATTCATTAATAATCTTGTGTAGGCAAATTAGTCTAGCATTCGAGGATCATAGTGACAGCCCTTGACTTGAGCTGTTGTCACACCATGCCTGTAGAATCTGGGCAACAACACAACCAAGACTGGCTCAAGTTTGTGGACAAAAAAATATTGTAGTAGCTAAAGGACAAGTGCTACATTAAGGACAACAAGTGGTACTAAAGGTTATGGGCTGAAGGAACAAGCCCAGAATGGAAGACAAGTTTCAAAAGGAAGTTATTTGTGATATCCCCTTATTTCATGACCCACTATGGAGATAGCCGTTAGCCCACGTGGTCCCTTGGGAAAAAAGCGTAAAATGGTATAGTGATGACTTTTTTGGCATATTAACACTTTATACTTAGGAGATGTGAATAATAAGTGGGTCCCATGTTTGAAGAGGGTCAGTTAAGTTTTGGACAACATAGCAAGCAAGTCGCATCACTAGAAGGGGTTGGCTCACATGCATTGTAATAAGGACCAAACCAAACCAGTCAGTTTGGATTGGTTCGAATGTTTTGAGGCAAAAACTAGTTCGAACCTATGATTTGAACCGTTTTTTACTGGTTCGATATAGTAAAGCCACATAGAACACAACAAGTGGGATTTTTTTTATTTTCTTCTTTTAGGTGCCTAATATTCAAGCATATGACCCTATTATTTCTATGCATTTCATGGTAATGTTTGAGAGTGGTTTTGACCTCATTGGATTTCATATGGAGAAATTAGAATTTTAGATCTCACTCAAAATCCAACAAAATTAATAGTATTCTATGATTTCAAAACGGGGGGATTGCAACACTACTTTGGATTTCTCATGTACGAGGTATGGAACTAGTATTTAATCAAGAGATCCAAGCCCTCTATGTATCTTGATGTTGGTGGCATTGGTTGTTGAATTCCTCTATCATGAGCCTAATAAAAAAAATACCCATCACTTAAACAAAATATTGACTTGACATGCTATGATTATTCTATCTTATTTTAATGCTTAGAGGGTGATATTGATGACAAATATCCCAAAATGATTTTGATCATATGTAGGTATTTGTTGTAGCATAAGTTTTTTGGATGCTAAAGCCTAGAGGCCATGTGGAGCTTATTTTTGGTTTAGAGATGGATTGCAATCGATGTTTATTTGGTTATGTGCACCCTTACATGCTATATAAATGAGAAATTTTGCTTATTTGTGTATAAATGGTTTGGATTCATATGGATGCACATGAATATATATGTTTTTATTTAAAATTTTAAACTTTTATATGTGTTTTCTTGATCTGTTTTTTTACCAGTTTTCATACAGTTTTGACCGGTTCCCGGTCTGTGGTGTCTACCGGTTCAATGACTGGTTCATTTCTGATAACTATGCTCACATTAGGAGGTGGGGGCCAGTAATGGCATCAAATTGGCCCGTGAGGTATATAAGGGCAAAAAAGGGTCACTCCAACTTATCTTTTCCATTTGAAATTATGAAATTGACCTCTTGTGAGCTTCTTAGTGCAAGGGTTTGGAGTGTTCCCTAGCTCAAGGGTTTCAAGGGAAACCTATGTTGGTTTTGGAGAACTTCGATTGTCTCCCTAGCTAGAAATTGGAGGAGTCCATCTCAGGGCTTTAATAGAGCATCATCTCTACTCTTCAATGGAAACCAAAATTGATCGATGAAAACAATAAGTAGAAAAGGAAGAATATCAATGGAACATAACACAATATTTATCTGGGGAGTTCAAAACCCAAACTATATATATTGCATTAACCAGAAGATTCGATAATAAAATACAATGCTTGTTCATCCTAAACAATTCCTGAACTAGTATAATCAAACTCTCTGCTTCACAAACCAACTCAAGTCAACACTCAGCCAAATTTGTTTCCTTCCAAGTCCCTACTTCATTGCATAATTCATGAGAGAATTATCCTCTATTTAATCTGAAAATTTTCTCTCCATAACTACGCAATCCAAACATATGCCCTCAACTGATTGCATGCACTATTTGTAAAATTCAGAAAATTATACAATTAATAGTACAATGTCCCTAAACTCTAATCTCAATCAAGTCTTCCTCTCAATTGACATGCATGAATTATTTGTAAGTGAATCTTTTGTTAATTGGTGTGGTAATGGTGATGCACTGGTGCACTACTCCACTACTAGACCTCTACTAGTTCCTCCAACAGTTAGAACTAGTTTAACTAACTATAACTCAGTTAGACTGAGTTACTTAATTACAACTCAAAATAACTCAACCCAAGCCCCTAAAATTTAGGGATTAATCTACATAACTCTATATATACTTCCAACTTGAATTTACTGAGCCAATTAAGCCAGCTTAACTTAGTGAACTGCTACAAGTTTCTATGAGAATAGAATTGCAATTTAATTCCCAATTTAATTCAAGGACAAATTAAATTGGAATTTCTATATGCTATTTTTAACATTTATTGTTGATATTTTCACCATCAGTTTTGTACAAGAGGTCCAATACTACAATACATGGACAAGATGACTTTTGGCACATTGGGTTGAAAGGAAAAATTCCAAGCAATACTAAATAGTACACTCAAGAGAAGGTGGAGGAAAATTTCCTTCACGTCATTCAATAGAAGCTTTTGGGGAGAAAAAGCCTCCCAAAATGGATATTTATGATTTGGATGAGGTAATTATATTGATTTTCATCCATATTGAATCTTTTAGGGTTGGAAAAGTGGAGGAACCAACTTAAAGGACCAAATTTACTCGTGACACCCACTTTGGAAAATTTCGCTTTGAAACCTTTTGGGAGAATTTTGAGGAACAAAATGGCATTTTTTAAGGTTAATAATTTATCACTTATGTGCACACCTTTTTCTCATTATTATACATAGATACCTTTCTAATGGTTGAAGAATCACCTCAATCATAATCCGTATGTAAACGTTATGCCACTCGAAAGTTGACCTTCCTCTTTTGAACATAATAATTTGAGAGTATGCCACATCAACCTCCATTATTCATGGACAATGGGCTATCCATGTGATCATGATGAAGAATACTCTAGAAGACTCCTTGTAGGTCTAATTAAGAGTTGAAGGAGTCAAATTTAACCACTAGTAGGCTATGGAGTTGTGCTATAACCATGCCACTAGGAGGAAAAGGTCACCCATTTGATTTGAGTCCATTTTGTTTATAGATGAACATAGTAGCTCAGAGTGGATAGGGAGAGAGAAAATAGAGAGGATTTGTGCACTGTAGCAACCCATGGGACACAAGCCGCACATCTTTGTACTTGCATCCATTTTCCATTTATAGAAAGAGAGTAGATCAAACCTCATATTTTGGTTGGGTTTTTATCGAAAGGGTTTCCCAAGTTATATCTCGGGTTAATTTTTTGTTTTTGAGTTTTATTTGACTATTGTATATTCTATACATAATTATAATTTTCATGCATACTCAATAAGCAATGATTTACAGATCCAAAAAACTAAGGAGAAATGAACTCTCATAGAGTAGATTTCTTATTTTATAATATATTTTAGTAGATCGATTGTGATGAATTGTCTAGTGGAATATCCATGGAAGTTTACGGATGACTAACATACATGAAAAAATTGAACACATCTAGTATTTCCAAGTGTGTGCAATTTGATATCTTAGTGGGTAAATAATTAATATTATATGTGTGTGTGTTTGTAGAGTCAACTCATATTTTTTTAATATTCTTCAAACACACACATACACATCTATCTATCAAACCATATACCTATCTATCGATCTATGTATCTATCTATGTGTGTGTGTATTTTATCATAAATGATTTTTATTTTTTTTCCTGATATTTTTTAATGTAATATTATATGACAAAATCTCTCCTAGACTAGGATTTAAAGTTCCTATGAACACAAAAAGTAAATGGAAACTAATTATAAATGCATTTAAAATATTTAAATTAATTATTGCATAGTTTATTATGAAAACCGATGAATCAAGATTGCAATTCACCCTAATTAATAATCCTCTTTAATAAAAGGTTGTACATTTGTGTGCTTAATATATTCTTATCATGGCATATAACTAAATTCTACATAATATATCAAATAATCTCACATCCTTTTAATACAATATTTATTATTACTTAATTTTAAAGGTTATAATAATAATAATAATAATATATTATATATATTATTATTATTATTATTATTATTATTATTATTATTATTATTATTATTAGAAAGGATTGTGGCCTACGCAAACAACATTATGATATAAAATTAAATGTTTTGTTCATATATTGCTATCCAAAATAGATAATATAACATATAACATATCCCTATCCCCAACCATCTAGTACTATTACTTATAGATTTTATATGTGTCTTGCCTTATATATTGAAATAACAAAAAACTATTTGGCATAATGTACCAAATATAGAAAAAAACTATAAATTATTCCCTTCAAGTGATTCATCTTTGAAACCCACCTAAGTGTCCATTGCAACATCCTTAGAGTGTATCTCCACTTCAACATGGGTTATAAGGTTGAAGATGGTGGGATAGAAACTTGGCAAACTCCACAACTATCCATTGCTGTAGACATAGTCGAACTAACAATACAGAGCCGATCAAACAATATGAGGGTCGAGCATAATGTATTGCAAGATGTTATAGATAGGAAATTGAAACAGTTGATTCAAACAGATGGACCATTAATGGAATGAACAAGCCTGGTTTATATTTATAATAAATTACAAGGATGGTTATTTTTCACAAATGAGTTTTTAATTAGCTTGATTTATATTTATTAATAATTATAAGGAAAATTATCTTTTATAAATGAGTGTCTAATAAATAAAAAAAAATAAAAATAAAAAAGACTTAGGAATTCTAAAATAATGGTAGAATTTTTTATATTATCTATTATGTGTTAAACTAAAAATATACATTTAACTTGCAATCTCAACCATTTCTTTTATTAAAAATATGAATTACTGGAACCAATTACAATATAAACCAAAACTCCACATAAATATCATAACCAGAATGGACAGGTATAACAATTATATAAAGCCCCAATATTACCAAATGTCTTGGTTGCTTTTCAATCGAAGTAACTAGATGGGTTTAGAATGACTACTTGAGAGGTAGCAGAGAAGCCAGGGTTGGAGTTGAAGATAGGGTTTTAGATTTAGGGTACCATGCCGGGGAGCGCAGGGGGTAGTTCTGCTCCCTCCTACAGTCGAGCAGTCACAGGAGGAAGTCAGGACGTGGGAAAGAAGCATTTCGAAAAACCACTGGACAATATCTCAGAAGCACGAATTTAGGGGACATCTGGAAGAAGCGGAGATCAGGATCAGGAAGGGAATCAATAGGAAACGAGAAAAGAAAAGGAGAATGGAGGTAGTAGTGAAAGATCGGCTTCTAGTAAGACTACTGGAGTCTGCAAGCTCAAGTCAGGCATTATTCCTCAGGTCGTATTGAATGACCCAATGATACAAGCTCATAGAGATCATATGACGGAGCATGCAATCGTATGCAAGTTCATGGGGTTATGGCCGATGGTTAGGGAATTACATATTTGGATAAGGAGCCATTGGAAGCTAAAGGGAGAAATACATTTACATCTGGGTTCTAAGGGCTTTTTCATAATTGTGTTCACAAGCCTAGAGGACAAAGATAGAGTGTTTGAAGGGGGGCCCTATTTCTATGCTGCGATAGGACTCTACATGCGGCCATGGATGATGAACTTTGTCCCGGAACATGAAACATTCACTTCAGTACTGGTTTGGATCAGACTATATTCCCTTCCTCTGGATTATTGGCTGCCAGAATCTTTGAAAACCATAGAAAACAAGCTGGGACATTTTCTAAAGATCTCAGAAGCAACATTGAAAGAAAGATATACCTCCTTTGCCCGAATATGTGTGGAAATGGATCTATCTGGAGCCCTTCTGGAAGCAATAATTTTAGAAGTATATGATGAAGAATGGGTGCAGACAGTGGATTATGAGCACATACCATTTAGATGTCGCAAATGCTATGAATATGGATATCTATATAGAGACTGCCCCACAATCAACAGGGAAGGCGACCAAAAGAAAACTGTGGAGAGAGATCACGAGGGTTTCACCAAAGTTGGGAGCAAAGGAAAAGGGGAAAGCATCCACACAAGAAGGCAAATGAGGATAGACATATAAGACAAAACAACTTCAAGATCCTGGAGGAATAAGAGGGGAACAAGGAGACAGTCCACGACATGGATAATGCAACAAAGGAACAGGATAAGGTAGCTGACATGGAGGATATCACAGTAGACAACCAGTAAAAGGATGACCTACGAAACCTGATGGAGATCAACAGGGACTAGGAGATGACTCCAAGTGAAGAAGGAACATAGGACCATGAGTTACATGAGATTCTAGATAAGGAAAATCTGGATCTAGGGAAGTTTATAGAACAAAGAAAAAACATAGGGGTGGACTCCCTTCCAAAAGAGGAATATGATAGAGTACAACAACTCTTTCTCTGGAGGTCACAGGCGAAGGGAGCTGGAGGCAAAAGAACTCATGAAAGCCAGGAGCCAAGTGGGCTCAAGATGATGGAGAACTCTCAAGCGCAATCTCCAAAGAACTCAAGTAGGAAAAGAGGAAGAAAGAAACAGAATTAATTGTTGAACGAATGTGGAAAACTATTGATCAACTCAGGTAAGATGAAATATCTCACCAATTATTCCTTTACTAACCTTTCTTAATGAAGTTCGCAACCTGGAACATGAGAGGAATATGGAATAGGAGGAAACAAAGAAATCTTAGTAACAGAATGAAAGAAGAAAAACCAAACATGGTTTTTATTCAGGAGACAAATGTTCGATAGAAAAGATAAGATATATTCATAATAAGTGGTTATTCAACTACGAGTATTTAGAGGTTAAGGAAAATAACTTGGCATGGGGGATTCTCACTTTATGGGACCCACCAAAAATTGGGAATTCTATATGTTGAAGCATTGACGAACTACCTCTCCCTGATATGTCAACCTGTAGGGGACAAGGAGATATACATGATTACAAATGTATATGGACCTCAAAAGAAAGCAGACAAACTGAAGCTTCTCACCTCCCTGGAGGAACTAAGAGAGAGACATGCCATTTTTCCCTGGATCATTGCAAGAGATTTAAATATGATAAGGTCTCTTTCGAAAAAAAAAGGAGGCATTAGAAAGCTAGGCAGAGACTCCATGGCTTTCCAGAACTTCATTAAGAACATGGGCTTGGTGGACACTGAAATAATTAATGGAACCTTCACTTGGAATAACAAAAGGGGGGGGGGAGCTCATCAAGTTGCTTCCAAACTTGATAGGTTCATGATTTCAGAGGACCTCTTTCTCTCAGGACCTGCCATGACAGCCTCCATTTTGCCCTTTGGAGGATCAGATCATTGGCCTGTATAGCTGGAAGCAACCTTTATGAATAGACCTTTCAGGTTTAAAAATGGCTGGCTCTCACACCCTAATTTCAATAATAACGTTGATAAATGGTGGAGAGAGGAGGTGAATATTCAGGGCACAAAAATGTATATGCTCCAGCAGAAACTTAAACATATCAAATCCCTTCTTAAAGTTTGGAACAAAAATGAATTTGGAGATATCTTCAAAGCCAAAAGAGAAACTGAATAGAAGCTCCAAGAGATCAATCAGATCAACATCACAAATGGCTTCACCGAAGAGCAACAAAAATTAACTGACTCTCTACAAGAAGAATGGGAGGATCGATGCTGACAAGAAGAAATTTTCTGGAGGTAGAAATCAAGGATACATTGGATTAAACAGGGATAAAGAAACACAAAATTCTTCCACAAATACACTATAGCGCACAGGGCACACAATAGAATCAAAGATCAAAGATTCTCAAGGCATTGAGCTTGATTCTCACAATGATATGGAATCGGTCCTTGTTCAGCACTTCTGCAATGTTGAAAAGGAGCCATTAGAGGATAGATCTAGGTTCATTGACCATTTCACTCAATATATCCCTCAGTTGGTTACCAGAGAGGACAACCACAATCTCAATAGGTTAGTATCGGAAGAGGATGTCAGTGAAGTGATTAATGAAATGCAGAATGGAAAAGCACTAGGCCCAGATGGATTCAATGTAGAATTCTTCAAAGCCTATTGGGAAACTATCAATCATGACATCCTCAAGGTTGTGGAGGACTCAAGAAAATCCAAGAAGGTTCTAAAGGCTCTGAGTGCATCCTTCATAGCTCTAATTCCAAAGCAGGAACATGCCATGACTCCGGATGGTTTTCGGCCCATAGCCTTATGTAATGTGGTGTATAAAATTATCTCCAAAATAATAGCCAATCGACTCAAACCACTTCCACCCTCTCTCATATCGGAGGAGCAAACAAGATATGTGGAGTGAAGACAAATCCTCAACAATATCATCCAAGATCATGAGGTGGTACACTCTCTAAAAAGAAACAAACAAGCTGGTATGATCATCCAGTTGGACCTCACGAAAGCCTATGACAAATTGAGCTGGGCTTACATAAGGGAAATTCTAAAAGCCTATGGGTTTGATCAGAATTGGATAAGATGGGTTATGTCATTAGTTACCTCAAACTGTTTTTCCATACTTCTTAATGGAGCTCCATCACAGACCTTCACTCCCTCCAAAGGGCTCAGACAAGGATATCCACTTTCACTGTTCCTCTTCATCCTCATGATGGAAGGGTTAGGTAGAGCGCTTAAAGTGGCAAATGCTGAAGGATGAATTCAGGGTATCAAACTCACCACGGATGGAGAGGCAAACACTCATCAACAATTTGTAGATGACACAATGTTGCAGGGCATACCCACAGTCAAGGAAGCTAGAGCAATAAAAAACATATTAAACGATTTTGTTATGGTAGCAGGCACTGAGGTAAGCCTTAACAAGTCCAAAGTTTTTTTCTTTAACACTAATATTGCTATTTAAAGAAATATTACCAGAATTCTTGGATTTCAAAGAGAACAGCTACCTTCCAAATATCTTGGCATTCCTCTTACTGACAAACCGCTAAGCAAGAAAGTGTGGGAACCAATTTAAAATAAACTTCAGGACAAGATCATAAAATGGACATGCATATCACTAAATCTGGTAGGATGCCTTGTGCTCACTCAGATGGTCTTGCAGGCCATTCCCATTTTTATGTTTTCAGCTCTTCCTGCTCCTCAAGGTATTAAGCAACAAATAGGAAGCATAGAAAGGGATTTTCTGTGGAGCAGAGCGGAAGAGAAAAAGAAGTGGGCTTTAGTATCCTGGGACAAGCTTCGCAAGCCTAAGAGCCATCGTGGATTGGGGCTTCATGATCCTGAGACCCTTAGCAAAGTCTCAGGAGCCAGGCTTTGGTGGAGATGGATTAAGGAACAGAATGCCCCCTGAGCTAATATTTGGAAACAAAAATATGCCAAGTACTGGCAAGAGAAGGATCACATTAGAATGTCAGGGCAAATCAGGGGCTCCCATATCTGGAACCTTGCCCGGGATAATAAAAACATTGTTTAGCACCATTGTTTTTAGGAAATTCGAGCAGGGAATCTTGCTCGATTTTGGGAGGATAACTGGAAACAGGAACCCAACCTTTATAGGGATGCTTTTGCAGATCTCAAAAGTGACATAGACAACAAAGGTATGGTTCTAGTAAAAGACTTCTAGGATCAGGGAAGGAATAATGGAAAATGGAGGGAGTGGAAGGATCTAGGATACAGTGATGAAAACCAGCTAAAGATCAAGGTAGAAGCTCTCACCCAGGAGCTAGAGCATAGAAGGATTATTGTTTCTTCCTCAACAGATCACTTAAGATGGGGAAAGAACACTGAAGGCAACTTTAACCTCAAAGAGGCCAAACAGGAAGTCACAAGATTTAACTTTGTGAATCCCGATCAAATCTGGAAGAAACTTTGGCAAAGTCTGCATTGGATGAAAATAAAGTTATTCATCTAGCTAGTTCATCAAAGGAAGATCTTAACTTGGGAGAATCTCCTCAAGAATGGATTCATTGGTCTTTCCAGGTGTTACCTTCGTGGCGATCATGAGGAGACAATTGAACACCTTCTCAACCTCTGTCATTTCACTTCAAAAGGTATGGGACTGGGTGGCTGCTATTTTTAGACAAACTGATAGGGATAGTCTCAACATCTCCAACACTCAAAAGAACTAGAGGAGGAACTTCTCAGGGAATGAGATAGTTAATAAAGCTTGGATTTTGGCCCCATGTTTTGGCATATAGAATGTGTGGAAAGAATGCAACAGTGGAATCTTCAAAAACAAAACAAACAGGCCCCAACACATAATTGAGAGAATTCTAAGGCAACTCAAAGACACAGTAAGAAGCTTGATAAGGACCCTTCCTAAAGATCCTCCCCTGCCCCATCAGGAGAGGATTTTACTTCACTTGGGTCTCTAGTCTATCAATCCTCTGGGAATAATGATGGCAGTGAGCCTTATAAACAAGTGTGCTACCATTTGGAAGCCCCCTCCTTATGGTTTCTTAAAGGTTAGTATTGATGGAGCAGCTAAGGGCAACCCAGAATTAGTTGGCTTCAAGGGTGCTATAAGAGATGATCAGGGACAAATACAGATAATCTTCCATGGCCACTTGGGGAAAGACACAAACAACATGGCGGAGCTCATGGCATTGGAGCAATGCTTGGAAATCCTGGTGAATTCAAGTTCACACAATGTTATAATTGAAGCGGATTCAGAATTAATCATTAGAGTGGCTAAGAAAATTAGCAATGAAACCTCTCCAAATAAAGTGTCAAAGCACTGGAAGATCTTGCAGGTTTTTTACTGCATCCATTCTCACCTGTGAACCCTTAAAATTGTCAGATTTTCTCATGTGAAAAGGAAGGCTAACATGTTGACGAATCGTTTGGTGAATGAAGGAGTCAAAAATAGGGACACGAATTCTAGTTATGCTTGGAATTTGCTTCCCCCAGGTAAATTGCAGGAGGAATGTCTCTGTCAGGCTACCGAGGATATGGAACTATGGACTAACAGGTTAGATCAAAGGGACCCTGAAGACTAGTGGGAGGTTGGAGAACTCCATACAGTCTAACCCACCTTGGTTCGGTTATTTTCCAAAGTCCAGTTTCCTTTTGATTGAATGATGAAAGGTTTGACTCGAACAGCTCCACAGGTTGGGGTAGCCCTCGTCATTTGGCTTAGGTGGTGGTTGACAGGGAAACCAGGTGAACAAGATTGGCTCAAGTACTGCCTACTGGACGAAATTAAGGGATAACATGTGGTGAAAGGATGTGGTTGTTTTTTATGCGAGTCAACTGGTCCAATACTACAAGCGGTATATCGGACAGGATGAATGGTTTCTGATTTTTCTGTGTTTGGCTCCAATTCCACTCTTTGAGCGAAACGTTACGAAGCGAGGAGAGAGAAAAGTGTCCTCATCGGGCGATTAACTCTTGCACTTCTCATCCTTCCAATATTCACAATGACCGTTGGATCTTATTCAATGACCGTTGGATCTTATTCAATGGATCAACGTTGGCAATTGTATGTGTGTTTTGGACAGACCCAAAAAATATTTAAACTGTTATGATTTTAACTTATGTCCGGTCCGTTTGTCAGTTTTCAATTTGGCTTGTGGTGGGGCCTCGTGTGGATCCACGGCGAGTCATGGACTTGCCCTCTAAGGTTTTCTAGGCTCATTTATTGCACGTCATCACTGCCAGATGACCTTGTGCTTTGTTTGGCGGTTCTCCCCAGATTTCTGGTTTAGGTTTCTCTTAGTTTTGGGTGATGGGTTTGGTTTGGTCTGCCCAGCTATTGTTGAACTCTAGCAGAGCGAGTGTGACTCCTTGTAAATTATGTATATTTGACTAAGCTTAATAGAAGGTCCTACTCTTACTTGATCAAAAAAAAGAATGACTACTTAATTATTAAACATCTAAACATAAATTTGATGACTGTCATAGGCATAACAAGGTCTAATATATAACAATGGCATTGATATCTAAAGGAACCAAATTCATTGATAATCTTGTGTAGACAAAGTAGTCTAGCATTCGAGGATCAGAGTGACAGCCCCCGACCTAAGTCATTGCTACACCGTGCTTGTACAATCTAAGCGACAACACAACCAAGACTGGCTCAAGTTTGTGGACAAAAGAAGCTTGTAGTAGCTAAAGGACAAGTGCTACATTAAGGACACCAAGTGATACTAAAGATTGTGGACTAAAGGAACAAGCCCAGAATGGAAGATAGGTTTCAGAAGGAAGTTATTTGTGATATCCCCTTATTTCGTGACCCACTATGGAAATAGCCTTTAGCCCACTTGGTCCCTTGGGAAAAAAGCTTAAAATGGTATATTGATCACTTTCTTGGCATATTAACACTTTATAATTAGGAAATGTGAATAATAAGTGGGTCCCATATTTAAAGAGGGTTAGTTAAGTTCTCGACCACATAACAAGCAAGTCGCATCACTGGGAGAGGTCGACTCACATGCAACATTATAAGGACCAAATCGAACAGGCCGGTTCATATCAGTCCAACCGTTTTGAGAAAAAAACCAGTTCGAACCTGTGATTTGAACCTTTTTTACCGGTTCGTAAAGTAGAGCCACATAGAAAACAACAAGTGGGGTTTGTTTTTCTTTTCTTCTTTCAATGTATGTCTTAGTTGGACACTAACCCATAGTAGGTTCCTAATATTCAAGAATATGATGCTATTATTGCTATGCATTTCATGGTAATGTTAAATTCTTAAAGTAAAAGTGACATTCTTGTTTATCTTTCATTTTCATCCTTTTACATAAATCTTTAACATTACCATCAAATGACTCAGGATGTTTGAGAGTGGTTTTGACCTCATTGGATTTTATATGGAGAAAGTAGAATTTTAGATCTCACTCAAAATCCAACATACATAATAGTATTCCAGGATTTCAAGATTGGGGGGATTGCAGTGCTACATTGGATTTCTCATGTACGAGGGTATGGAACTAGTATTTAATCTAGAGCACCAAACCCTTTTTGTACCTTGATGTTGGTGGCGTTGGTTGTTGAACTCCTCTATCATGAGCCTAATAAAAAAATACCCATCACTTAAACAAAATATTGACTTGACATGCTATGTTTTTTCTATCTTATTTTAATGCTTAGAGGGTGATATTGATGACGAAGATCCATAAATGATTTTGATCATATGTAGGTATTTGTTGTAGCATAATTTTTTTGGATGCTAGAGCCTGAAGGCCATGTGAAGCTTATTTTTCGTTTAGAGATGGATTGCACTCGGTGCTTATTTGGTTATTCACACCCTTACATGCAATATAAATGAGATATTTTTCTTATTTGCGTATAAATGGTTTGGATTCATATGGACACACATGAATATATGTGTTTTTCTTTAAAATTTTAAAATTTTATAAGTTTTTTCTTGACTGACTTTTTACCAATTTTCATATGGTTTTGACTAGTTCTTGGTCCGGGGGGTCTACCGGTTCAATGACTGGTTCATTTTCGATAACTATGCTCACATGAGGAGGTGGGGGCCACCAAGGGGGTCAAATTGGCACATGAGGTATATAAGGGCAGAAAAAGGTCACTCCAACTTATCTTTTCCATTTTAACTTATGAAATTGACCTCTTGTGAGCTTCTTACTACAAGGGTTTGGAGTGTTGCCTAGCTCAAAGGTTTCAAAGGAAACCTAAGTCTGTTTTGAAGAACTTCAATTGTCTCCGTAGATGGAAATTAGAGGAGTCCATATCAGGGCTTTAATAGAGCATCATCTCTACTCTTCAGTGGAAACCAAAATTGATCGATGAAAACAATAGGTAGAAAAGGAAGAATATCAATGGCGCATAACAAAATATTTATCTGGGGAAAGAAACTGCTCAAAACCCCAACTATCTATATTGCATTAACTAGAAGATCATGTAAGATAATACAATGCTTGTTCATCCTAAACAATTCATGCACTAGTATAATCAAACTCTCTGCTTCACAAACTAGCTCAAGCCAACACTTAGCCAATTTTTTTGCCCGCCAATCCCCTACTTCCTTGAAAAATTCATGAGAGAATTAGCATCTATTTAATGTGAAAATTTCCTCCATAACTGCACAATCCAAAGATAGGCCCTCAATTTATTGCATGCACTATCTGTAAAATTCAGAAAATTATACAATTAATAGTACAATGTCCCTGAACTCTAATCTCAACTGGGTCTTCCTCTCAACTGACATGCCTGAATTATTTGTGAGTGAATATTCAGTTAATTGGTGTGGTACTAGTGATGCACTGATGCACTACTCCACTACTAGATCTCTACTAGTTCCTCAAACAATTAGAATTAGTTTAACTAACTATAACTTAGTTAGAATGAGTTATCTATTTACAAAACAACTCAACCAGGGCCCCTAAAATTTAGGGATCACTCTACATGACTCTAGATAGACTTCCAACTTGAATTTCCTGAGCCAACTAAGTCAACTTAACTTAGTTAACTACTACAAGTTGCTATGATAATAGAATTACAATTTAATTCAAGGACAAATTAAATTGGAATTTCTAAATGTAATTTTTAACATTCCTTATTGTTATTTTCAACATCAATTTTGTATAAGAGGCCCAATACTACAATACATGGACAACATGACTTTTGGCACATTGGGTTGAAAGGAAAACTTCCAAGCAATACTAAATCATACACTCGAGAGAAGGTGGAGGAAAATTTCCCTCACGTCATTCAATAGAATCTTTTGGGGAGCAAAAGCCTCCCAAAATGGGGATTTGTGATTTGGATGAGATAATTATATTGTTTTTCATTTATATTGAATCTTTTAGAGTCGAAAAAGTGGAGGAATCAACTTAAAGGACAATTTTTACTAGTGACACCCACTTTGGCAAATTTCGGTATGAAACCTTTTGGGAGAATTTTGAGGAACAAATTAAATGGAATTTTTTTTAAGGTTAATAATTTATCTCTTATGTGCACACCTTTTCTGCGTTATATACATAGATATGTTTCCAACGACTGAAGAATCACCTCAATCATAATCCGTATGTAAAAGTTATGCCACTCGAAAGGTGACCTTCTCCTTTTGACCATAATAATTTGAGAGTATGCGACATAAAGCTCCATTATTCATGGAAATTGGGCTATCCATGTGATCATGATCAAGAATACTCTAGAAGACTCCATATTGTAGGTCTAATTAAGAGTTGAAGGAGTCAAATTTAACCACTAGTAGACTATTGAGTTGTGCTATAACCAGGCCACAAGGACGAAAAGGTAACCCATTTGATTTGAGTCCATTTTGTTCCATAGATGAACATAGTAGCTCAGAGTGGATAGGGAGAGAGAAAATGGAGAGGATTTGTGCATTGTAGCAACACACAAGACACAAGCCTGACATATTTATACTTGCATCCATTTTCCATTTAGGGAAAGAGGGTAGATCAAACCTCACCTTTTGGTTGTTTTTTTTCTCAAAAGTGTTTCCCAAGTTATATCTTGGGTTAATTTGTTGTTTGTGAGTTTTATTTCACTATTCTCTATTTTATACATAATTATAATTTTCATGCATACTCAATCAACAATGATTTACAAATCCAAAAACTAAGGAGAAATTAATTCTCATAGAGTATATTTTGTAAGTTCTAATATATTTTAGTAGATTGATTGTGATGAATTGTGGAGTGAAATATTTGTGGAAATTTACAGATGACTAACATACATGAAAAAATTGAACACATCTTGTATTTCCATGTATGTGCAATTTGTTATCTTAGTGGGTAGATAATTAATATTATATGTGTGTGTGTCTGTAGAGTCAACTCATATTTTTTTGATATTATTCACACACACACACATCTATCTATCGATCCATATATCTATCTGTTGATCTATGTATCTATTTATGTGTGTGTGAGTGTTTTCTCATAAATGATTTGTATTTTTTTCTTGTTATTTTTTAGTGTAATATTATGTGACAAAATCTCTCCTAGACTAGGATTTAAAGTTCCTATGAACACAAAAAGTAAATGGAAACTCATTAGTAAATGTATTTAAAGTATTTAAATTAAATATTGCATAGTTTATTACGCAAACCGATGAATCATGGTTGTAGTTCACCCTCATTAACAATCCTCTTTAATACAAGGGTGTACATTTGCATGCTTAATATATTCTTATAATGGAATATGACTAAATTCTAAATAGTATATCAAATAATCTCAAATCCTTTTAATACAATATTTATTATTGCTAAGTCTTAAATGTTATATATTATTATTATTATCATCATCATCATCATCATCAAAATATATAGATTTTATATTAGAAAGGGTTGTGGCCTACGCAAACAACATTGAAATATAAAATTAAATATTTTGTTCATATATTGCTACCCAAAATAGATAATATGACATATAAAATATCTCTATCCCCGACCATCTAGTACTATTACTTATAGACTTTATGCGTGTCCTGCCTTATATATTGAAATAACAAAAAACTATTTGGCATAATGTACCAAATACAGAAAAAATGTATAAATTATTCCCTTGAAGGGATTCATCTTCAAAACTTGCCTAAGTGTCCATTGCAACATCCTTAGAGTGTATCCCCACTTCAACATGGGCTAAAAGGTTGTCTACACATGCGGCATCCGACTAGTTCCTAATTTAGAGAGGATGACATGTCCACATACTCTTCATTGGTTGAAAGAAAACTATAGATGGAGGAGATCCTGGAGGATGCAATTTTGGGGGAAGGAGGAGATGAAAAAACACATTGGAGAAGGTTAATATCAGTCAAAATAATTCCAAACTAAATGAGAAAGAACCCATTTATGATGCATTTTCTAGTGGTGAATTTGTATGAATGCACTGACCCCCTTCTCCATGCTCCTAAGTTTTAGAAGATGCATTGCAATTTCCATTACATGTTGGTCCTTAACCCTATTTTCTTCCTTCAAGTTATCTAATTTTTCCTACCAAGAATTCCAACAAATGGTGGAGTTTATTAGATGACATTATCCTTCAACAACTCATGCATCCTAACTTTCTCCTAATGTTCATTCATTACTAGAGCGAGGAATAGAGGTAGTAATAATTATGTTGAATAAAAGACAAATACTTTCCCGATAAACCCACACCAATACCTTAATTCTCCCATCATACTAAAGTTAAGAGTGCACACTAAAATGATAGGTTGAAGTGAGTGATGGAGGAGCATTAACTCACTAGTGATTCTTAATTGCATGATAGAATACATGTTTTAATATCTCATAATTATCATAATATATTTCCAATTCATGAGAGTAGAAATAAATGTATACCCCCTACATTTACTTTATATAAACCTTTCCTCAACCTAGCTCTAAAGTTGGCCTCAGGTCCATCAACCCCCTTATTTTTCTTTTGTTGAATTTGGAAGAAATCTACCTTATCAATTGTTGAGGTAAAGTGATGACTCTCTACGTGAGTATGGATAGTATGCAATTTAGACATGGATATGGAGTATTGATGATCCTAAAATCATTTGTGAATCACTGACAATTGTCACTTGCCACATCCTTTTCTCTTTTAGGTAAATT
>APFE030087244.1:0-16978 GCA_000404065.3 Pinus taeda
AAAATCAAATAAATAGTGATTTATTTAATTATTCTTCATAGGTTTAACTATAAATTACTTAACAAATGTGGTTTATTAAGTAATTTCTCACAGTGAGAGCAATTTTACTATTGTAAAATTGGCTTTACATGGTGTACTTCGATCCATCTAGTAAATTAGGCTAGATGATCATTTTTTTGGTGATAACAACAATGATACATTCTAAACATAGAGTGATATGAAACTCATATTCTCTTAGAAACTAATGGTTATTAATCCATGACTTAACAACCAAATAGTCTGTGACATATATTTAAAGAGCATGGAAGGTCATGGTTGATGATTGATTGTGATACCTCTCATATTTAAAATATTTTATTTTACATTAATAAAATCACCTCAAGTCGTAACATTGAGTAGTTCCATGGATTCTTTCCATCATAGAGGGTTTTAACCACATAAAAATATTGGTGTTGTGATATTTGATTTCATTGTGTCAATGGTTATTGAAGGTTTTCGTCTTGTAGGAGATACCCTAGAACATCATAATGCATGATAGTGAGATAATTAATAAATCAATTCATCATGCATATTTGACCAATAACATATTTGATTTATAGTTTCTAAGTTTATCTAATTTCCTTGGATTGTGAAATATTTTTTCCTCAAAGAAGTGCTGGAAGTTCCAATTGTTTTCATGAAATAAAATATATTTTATTTTCTAGTTGACTTTTCTATTTGAAACATCGTTCATTGTATAATCAAGTGATTTAGTTGACTTTACCATTTAGTTGTTGTCAAACACTCAATTATTTTTAAAGTCAACCACCCCATGGTAAATAACTTAAATGTATTTAATCCCTTAACTAATTATCTCTTGTTTGATGATCGTTAGTTTGTTGATGCTTTAGTTGACTACGTCTAGAAGATCCAAAGGTTCCACTAAGACATAGGGTTCTGACACCATGCCATTAACACAATGTTCTATAGGTATAGGAGGTGAAATTACACCTCTAGGACAAATACCCCCATAACCTCATCTTCATGAAGCCCAAACACACCATGTATCTTAAAAAATTTAGCTTCAAAGAAAGCCTTCATAAATATTAACAATTTGATCATTTATCCTAAAATATGAAAGGGTGAGAACCTTCTCTTATATCAATTGTCTCAAGCAATGAGAATAATTTTAACATTCTTCATCTCAATGTGTGAAGCAAGGTTGTCAACAACCTAAATTGCAATTTGATTGTCACAGTAAATAGAATTTTAGATCTTAACAGGAAATGAAACCTATTCTAGGAGTTGAAAAATCCAAACTTCCTCTATCCCTACATTAATAAACCCATGAGATTAAACTTCTATAATCAATATAGAGATGCATATTGTTTCTTTCTAGATGAAATCATGGCTCTATCACTAAGGTGAAACACGTAGGTAGAAGTACATTTTTTATCATCATCTTTAGCTTCCCAGTCAGAGTCAATGACAACAAATGAAAAATATGTACATTTACTATATCTAATGCCATAATGAGAGGCACCCTTAATGTAACAAAAATTTTCATATGCAACTTTCCAATAGCTTTCATATGGATCTTTGTTCAAACCAGCAAACCACACTAACAACAAAAGGAATATCATGTATAATGAGTTAAATAAATAAGGCTTCCAACTAGTTAACAATAAATAGTAGTATTGAATTTTCGGGGTTGATATTCTTTATTCAACTTGATACATGATTGAAAACATTTAACACATTCCTTACAATCATCCATCTTAAGGTATTTCAACAAGTTCAATGTGTATCTTAAATAAGACAGAAAAGTTCCAATAGATAATGGTAGAACTCAAAGATGAAGAAAGAAATGCGAAAGACCAAGGTCGGTCATTTCAAAGGTGTTAGTAAGTCAATTCTCCAATCGGAGAAATTGTTCAACATTATTACCTGTGTTAATTAAGTCATCAACATATACAAAAAAACCAACATATATCCATTGCAATGTAATACATAAATATTATGATCAAATTCATAATGTTTGAACCCAGGATTGGGAAAGACACGATCAACAGTAGAATATCAAGGACGAGGGGACTCATTCAAACCATATAATGAATATTTTAGTCAATAGACAATACTTGAATCTGTCACAATAGCAGGGGTTTCTCCATCTATATTTATTCGAACACGTCACCATGAAGTAAGGAAAGCTTGACATCCATCTGATGGATTTTCCATCCAAAATGTGAAGCAAGAGATAGGATTAGTCCAAAAAAATTATGATTGCGATAGGGGGAAGGTTTTGGTGTAGTTAATTCCTTCTTGTTGAGAAAATCCTTTGTAACTAAACAAGCTTTTTGATGCTCAAAAACACATTTACAAGTGAATTTGGACTTATATATACATCAACAGTTCATGAAATTCTTCACTTGTGGTTAAGGAAATAAGTCCCATGTGTGGTTGTTTAATTGATTTCATCTTGGATAAAATGTTCTCGTTCAAGTCCTTCTTGTGCATTAACATAGGATTTTGGGTGATAGCTCTCATGAACATGAGCCATTAATAGAAAAATGGAATGTTGCTTCGAACTACAAGTTTATCAACGTGAGAAAATATCTCTAGCATTAGGTCTAATGGATTCAATTGTTTTAGTATCCCATCAAGGGAAACAACAAGTCAACAGACTAACATTTGTTTATTTCCAATTAGTACAGGTTGCAATTTTACCTAGAGAAGATTCTTGATTCATCAACACACAATGTGATGGAGTTGTTAAGTGTTGAAAAAGGAACAATTGATCCAGTATATTTAACAACATCAAGTGGTCATTACACAATTGTCCATTCGAATTAAACAACTAAATGGTAGAAGAATTCTCGTCAATATCATATTTCTCCTGATAATAAGTTTCCACTTGATAAGACTAATTTTTTTTTATAGAATTTTCGCTATTTAGAATATCCTATAATTATTCAATATTGACTCTTTACATCCAATTTATTTTTTCAATCATCGAGGATATGTTCCCAAGCAATAGATTTGAAAAATTTCAAGTGATTGATTGAAGGATTCTTACAACAACATCATTCCACTGGAGTCACAAAAATTGAAACTCTATTCAAAACAAGATTTACAAGGTAATTTACACAGTAGATAGCTTCGTCCAAAAATTAATCGATAAATATTTAGATTGTAAGAGCCATTGAGCCATTTTGATAAAGGTTTGATTCTTACATTTTTCGAAACCATTGTTTATGGGGTGTGGACCAACCTTTTCCAAAGGATACCTAACAAAAGATTATGTTCTTCAAATGGTTGATTCACATACTCTTCTCCATTATCAAGTCTTGATATTTTTAATGGGTTGACCCTATTATTTCTCAACAAATGCACTAAATTCCATGAATTCATCCAAAGGATGACTTTTATTCTTCATGAAATAGACCCAAGTAAACCTAGAGAAAACATTAGTAAAGGTCATGTTGTATTTCACACATATAACTCAAGGCGTGTTAATGCAACAAAGATCATTGTGAACCATCTCTAGTCATTTCCTTTCAGATTCAAAAGGTGCCTGATGATGCTTGCATAGAACACATCCTCTATAAACTACATTAGGTGGAAGAACCTTTTATATCACATCAACCTTGTTCTATGTTTCCATTATTCATTCAAACCAAAGTGTAATTTTATTATCTGTTTATGTGATAAAGGAAGTCGTCCCAACATTTTGTTGGGAAAGTCACAAAATTATATATTCATCTTTTAAAAAAATAATCCTTTCATAAAAAATGAATTATCATTCATCAAATCTTTGACAAAGAACCACTTTGGCTAAAATTCATCAATTTGACTAGTCTATGTTAGTTGGGAAACTCGAAACAAATTTATGCTCATATTAGGCTCATGATAGACATTCATGATTTTTCCATGTCAATAAGGTACATCATCATGATAAGAAATGTCAAGAGAAAAATAATCCATGAGGTAAGAAAATTTCTTAACAATTTTATCCCGGGAGAATATAGAATCATCCTTCTCCATTTAATGAGTGTAACTAGAATTGATAACCCATTCATCCTGCATGATGGGAGAATTCAGTGCTTCAATTACAATGGAAAATGTGAAGTTATTAGCCATTTGAATGCTCAATTTTTTATCTATCACATTTCCTTCAAGCATCTTAAGCTTATGCACCAACTTTCTACTCTTCTGCCAATAGGTTTTCTCTATATGTCCTATCTTTCCATAGTAGTGACATATTTTATTGTTTTTATTATTCCTAGTTCATGTTGACCCACCAGTCATCTCTTTAGGTTTTGAATTAAGGAATTCCTTCCTACTTCCTCCCTTCTTCTGATTCAACTCTCTTTCCCTTGAGAAAGTGTTCTTGGTGCTCACCACCAACAGTTATTTCATCAAGTAAACTTTTTGTTCCTTGATTAGAAATAAAGAGTGTCAAAGGTGTATTCCCTACCATTTTCCTTGCATTTTTTGTAGTTGGTGTATAATGAGAAATATAACACATCAAAAGATTTTCTCATATCCATTAGGACTAGTTCAATCAGATATCCATATTTCTTACGAAAATTCTTCCAACATTCTCCTAAATTCAATTGCATCTCCTCGACATGAGCTAAATAGTCCTTGATCATTTCAAACAAATGGATTCCCATATAGGTCAGCTCTTTCTCTAGCTACGTGACCCACTGACTTTGTCAAACAAAATCTTCAACTTTTTCCACACCTCATGACGATAGTCAATCCATATCATATTAAAATTATATTTTCAAGCAACAAAGGTCATAATGACCATGATGACCTTATATTTCTTTCCACCAGCGACAAACTTCAATTGGTCATTGTTAAGATCCAAAAGACTAGTATTTGATTATTTCCAGAGCCCTTTTCTCTTTATTAGGGTTTCCATGTCTCATGACAAAGGATCATAATTATGTCCATGAAAAAATTATTATATCAATATCAACATCTATCTTCAAAATTATAATATATTTGAACTATTCAAAGATGTTGTAGTTAAAAAATCAATCAACCAAGAGTCAATCACTACATGATCCAAGTCAACATGATTTTAGGACAACAATGCAAAGTAAAAACCGATAGCTGATACCATGTTGGGTAAAAATCCTAAATAAAGAATAGATAATTGAATATAAATGAAATAAACTAAAGATTAATCACATTCCAAGATGATGGGTGATATCTAAAGGCATTGTTACAAAATATAAGAATATTACATTGTGATTAGAATGCCAAACTACATTATAGAGAGATAATTCATCATTAAATTAATCATACATATTTGTCCCATAGGGTCCTTTATTTATAGTGTCCAATTTTAACTAATTCCTTTTAATTGTGAAATATTTGGTCCTAAAACAAGTGTTTGAAGTTCCAACCATTTCTATGACAACCACATTATTTTTTTGTCTAGTTTACTATTGTAGTTGACTCATCCTTTGTCAATTAGTTGAGTTCCTGCTTCAATCTAATCATTTAGTTGTTGTCAACCATTCAAAAAATAATTTAATCAATTATTCTATTGGGAAACCATTCGAATATATTTGACCCCTCAACAAATTTTCTCTTGTTATTTTATCCTCTAATGGTTTATCTTTTGGACAATTTTATCTAGAAGATGCAAAGGTGTAATGAACCAATAAGACCTTAGGTTGCAACATCCTCAATTAACACAACATTTTGGAGGTTCAATAGTTGAAATTACATCTCTAAGACATGCCCCTTTAGGGTTTCATCTTCATGAAGCCCAAGAATACCATGTAGCTTAAGAAATTTATCTTTGACCAATATTCATAAAGATTTGAACAATAGAGTGACAACCTTCTCTTCAATAAACTATCCAAGTAAGAAGAATGGATTTCTACATTCTTCGTATTAATGTGTGAAATAGGGTTGTGAATAGCTTGAATTAAACTATAATTGTCGCAATAAATAGCAATCAAGGTCTTAATGGGAAACCCAACCTCTCCCAAGAGCAAACAAATACAAACTACTTATGCTCATGCATTAACAATTCCACTATATTTAAATTCCATAGTTGATAAATATATTAACATTTTATCTTACATGACCAAATAAAAGGTTTAGTACAAAGGTGAAAAATATAGCTAGAATTGATTTTATATCATCACCATAGCCTAACTAGTTGAAGTTAGTGAGGCTTACTAGTCAATCTAAAAATCGACTATATTTGATACCAAAATGGGATCTACCCTTAATGTAATGAAAAATTCATTTTGTAGATTTCTAGTGGCTTTCTCATATATACTACATAAACTAGGAAAGCACACTAACAATAAAAAGAATATTACGTTGATTTTGAATTAAATAAATAAGGCTATAAACTAGATATTAATAAATAGTAGCATTAACTTTCAAAGTTTGACATTATTTGATCAACCTAACACTTGACTGAAACGATTTACCATATGGCTTACAATCATCCATATTAAATTGTTTCAACAAGTCCAATGCATATTTTGGTTGAGACAGGAAAACACAATTAGATAATGGTATAATGCCTTTATAACTTATCCATAATTCCTTCATTTTTAGATTCTCCTAAATCATTCAATAATAATGAATCTAAATAAGATAGACAAATTATTATATTTTGTAGGTTTTAACCCTATACAATTATTTTCTACAACCAAATTCTTAATAAAAGTTGAAAATGTGCAACATAAAGCACATATATTAACACACATATTTTATCCTAGAAACCGATGCTAAGAAAGCCATTTAATATATATTCTTTTGTACATATCACAATAGAATATATATCTCATGGCATCCATGAACCTCCAATACATTTACCCTAGATTAGAATACAACCATGCTTCCTTAAGAACTCCAAAAGCATGGGAAAAACCACCATGCACCACAAAACCAATTTTCGCAAAAACTATGTGCTAATAAATACTAAAAAAGGACCAAAAATACCATCCTCCCCCCACAAAAATAGCAATTTCACTGCACCCAAATTCCTGTGTATGAGGGATTTCTCCCCCCTACAAGTCCTCTGAATAAGCGAGGGCCATTACCCTTCTTCTGATCTCCCATTGCACATCACAAATTTAAAGTGCATGGGAAAAGCAATGCAAGGAAAAAAACATATACCCAACATTCTCGCACTTGTTGTTTTATTTGCACATAGGGGGTCATAGGAGTACATGATCAACAATCTAAGGCAACAATGCAAATTGTTTCTCTACACCGAGATAATTTCTTAATGCTTGCAAATTTTATTAATTAATATGAAATGTTTTTTAAAGTGTCCAATTCTTCTAGTATCACCTTCTTGCTTCAATTATATCTCTCATAAATCTATATTGAACATTAATAGGCTTTGGCTTTGAATGATAAGATAGGTGATTTTCGAGGAATATTGCACTCTAGCTATCAGAATATGTCTTTATAGTTGTACCAATCCAATACTTAAAAACAATATCTATAACCATACCGCTTCCTTTCTTGCATGAGTGGCTACCATGTATTTAAATTTTATATCTAAGAGTGCCACTACAATTTTTTTTTTCTTGTCAAAGCGTTTGCTCCTCCAAATAGGTTAAAGACGTACCCACTTGCAAATACTTTACAATTGAGATCTCTAGCCTCATCTACATCAATAAATCCATGTATGTATAATACTATATATAATCCTAATATTCCTTTGTAGCACAATTCATAGTGTGTGGTGCCATGAAAATTATTTAAAACCCTATTTACTATTTTCTGATTTTCCTCCCTTAGTTTTGACATATACTTATTTAATATTCCCTTTCAATATGTAATGTCTAGTCTAGTATAGACAATCACATACATCAGGCTTCCAACTACAGTAGCATATTGAACATGATGTCGTCTTCCTCTTCCTATGTCTTGGGACACTTACCTACAAATAAATTTACACCTACAATAATAGATTCCTTTACTAGTTTAATTTCTCAAATATTAAACCTTTGTAATATTGTCTCTATTTCCCTAATCTTTTCTAATTTCTATGCTAGAAATAGAATTTACAACATGGAGATCTTTCATGCCAAATTTAGAGAGAACCTTCATTTTTCACTTCCTGGATGACTTCCCTATCATTTCCAATCAACAACATATAATCCAAATAAAAAACAAAATAAATAATACATTCACCAACTAATTTGAAATATACGTAGTGATCTTTTTTGTTCCTTGTGAAGTGATGTCCCAGTATATAAGCATCAATTTTTTGATACCACACATTTTGTGATTGATTTAGCCCATACAGGGACTTTTTCAGCCTACATAATAGCTCTTTCGTTCCCATCGTAGAACATCCTTCTAAATGCTTCATGTAGATTTTCTCTTATAGATCCTCATGTGGGAACATTGTCTACACATCCATATGTTCTAGTTCATTATAAAAAAATTAATGATGAATGAAAGAAATCTAATAGAAGTTAACATGGAAATGAGAGAGAAAATATCAGCAAAGTTAGTTCCCTCTACTTGGGAATAACCCTTTGTGAGTAACTGATATTTATATTTCTCTACGCTTCCTTTTGTATTCAACTACTTCTTAAAAACACATTTTATACTAGCAGGATTTCTTTCGACCAATAACTCCACTAGATCTCAACACTCATTCTTCTTCAAGGATGCAATTTCTTCAACCATAACCTTTTTCAAGCTTTTTCCATCCTCTGAATCCAATACCTCCCTAACAAGTATAGGATCATAATAAATAATAATAAAAACAAAATATGAATAGAAATCAAATGAGGTATACCTTTATAGTTTCCTTCTTTCCCAAATTTATCTCCTTATTGTCGAAGGCTATGGTTCATCTTCTTATTATTCCTACTCTTTTACATCATCCTTCAATTAGAACTCTACGTTTTTATTTTTGATGAAATCTTTGACTTATCTAAACACCACATCTCAGCTATATGCAAGCTCCTTATTTTATGGGATCCAAATCTTATATCCTTTCAAACCATATTTATATCCAATAACTGTACACTTTTCATCTTTCCTAACCAATATCCTACTCCTATTCTCCTGTGAAATGTGTACATAAACATCACAACCAAATACCTTGATATTCTTAATAGAAAGTTTCTTACCAGTCCATATCTCACATTTAGTCTTGTCATCCAATGTTGAAGAGAGTGATCTATTTACTAGATGACACTCAAAATCTAGTACCTATACCTAGAAATTTTGTCCTAACTTAGCACTAATGAGCATGTTCCTTGCCTTCTCCATCAACATCCTATTCATCCTTCTATAGCTCCATTCAACTAAGGTGTGTATGGAGTGATATCATTCCTTACTATACCACACTTCTTACATAATTCTTTTAATTCATTCCCACATAATTCTCCAAAATTATGAACCCTCCATCCATAATTTTCTTTCCTGTTTGATTTTCCACAAGATCCTTAAACTCTTTGAACTTATAAAAGACTTTATGTTTGTTACTGAGGTAATAAACCCATGTATTCCTAAATAATTCATCTATAAATGAGACATAGTACACATATTTATTCAATGATGTAATTGACATAGACCCAAACACATCATTGTTCATTGCTTACAATATTTCCTCTGACCCCATAAAATTAGAGGAAAATCTTACTCGATTCGTCTTCACATATAAACAATGTTCACATAAATAAAAAATATAGAGATAAATTAGACGTACTTTCTACCAAACCATTATTGTGTATTACTCAAAGGCTTGTCTCTGATATATTCCCTACTCTTTGATTCCACATCATAGTATTTTCTCAAGAAGTTGTAGGAGCTTTTCATTCTTCTGCTCTACTGTAAGGAAAAATAGAACTATTGCACTCATTAGTAAGAGTTCTTCTAAAAAGATTATATGGATTTCCAATATAAACTCTTATTAATATCATTTCTCCTTAGACCATCATGCAAACATCCTTCTCAAACGTTACTTTTACACTTGCCTCAATCATCTTGCTTACATAAATCAAAATTTTCGCTAAGCTTGGGATGTGAAAAACACTAGTGAGTTCTCTAATACTTGCACTTATGAGATTCAACTTGGCTTTCCCTCATTCTATGATTTTTGTTATTGAGTCGTATTCTAAGAAAAAATCACCACCATTAATTATTTCATACACATAAAACTAATCCCTATGAGGTTTCGTATGGAAGGATGTGACTGAGTTGTTGATCCATGCCTCATGATCTACATGTATACTTGAAAACTTCAAGTACACATCCCCTCCTTCATCTAATTATGTTTTTTCTTTTGCGAAACGAGAATATTTAGATCACTTTCCTTATTGTAATGCCCTTCATTTCCACATCTCTAACACATTTTTATGAAATTTCATAGAGATTTGTATCTTCCTCTAGATTTAGATCTCCTAGTTGAGGACATATTTTTATTTCTTTTGTGGGAGAATCCTCTTATAGACAAGGCATATTTGTTTTGATTCTCCATGCTTTTCCATCTCATCTCCTCCAGTAACAATGATGAGATCATTTCATCAAACTTTAAAGTAGATGCATTACTAGCTACGTAAATAACCAAACTACCCGTGAGTCTAGTAAAAAAAATAACAAATTGATGCACTTGTCTTCATCTGAAATCTTAATATCAATAGATAATAGCTAACTTACCATAATACTAAAGGAATTCAGATATGTTGTCACTGAGTCTCTATCCTTCATCATCGGGTTGTACACAATCTTACATAGGATTATTTTTTTCACTAGGGACATAAATTAATACAAAGAACCTAACTTGCCGCAAAAATACTTTGTTGTGTCTTTCCATAAAACATTCAACAACATTGAATTCGAGAGACACAATTGTATTTTTCTCCTTGAATTTCGATCCAATTTGGTCTAGTATTTTTTTGACATTTCTATTGGTGCAATACCTAGATCCACATTGATCCATTGCTATTTTTCCACCAACAAATCTCCCATTTTGAGCTTGAAAAGCTCAAAAACTTACCCACTAAATTTCATGAATTCTCTCCTTGAAATGCACACCATTTCCTTTTGACCACAAGAATACCTTCTGCTTATCTCCCACTATAATAACATCTGCCACAAGCTTGCACCAAACTCCTTAGCCATAAATACATCCCTTTGAATTAAAAAATACTCTAATACCAAATGCAGGTTTTAACCCTATATAATTAATTACTGTAAACCTATTATTAATAGAAAAGAAAATATGTAATGCAAAACACATACATTAAAATAGAGATTTTAGCTGTGAACTGAAACTAGTGAAACCAAAGCAATTTTTTTTTTCCCTATATACTTATTTATTACAATAAAATATATATCCCATGGAATTCATGAAATACCCATCCATTTACCATGGATTAGAATACAATTTTAGTTCCTTAATCAAAAATACCAAACCATGGGGAAAACCACTATACACAAGAAAATCGATTTTAGCATGATCTACGTGTTAAAATTCATCAAAATTGAATGAATCCCGCCCCATGAAAAAAAAAACAAAAATACTAGGGGTGCGTTCCTTGAACCCCCACACAATGGGACTCTTCCCCTTGCGAAGCCTCCAAATAAAGGCTGAGGGGTGGGGGGTGCCACCTCCCCAATGTCACCCCCACTACACATAACACATGTGACGCATGTGGGGATAGTTGTGCAAAAAATATATCACACACCCAAGTATTTTCCTTCTAATCCAACGTTGTCTAGCCTTGTTGACATATGTCATACTATGATACATAGCAATCCATTCTTTTTGATATACCAACAAGTATTACATCTTCAACTTCCATAGCTAAAAAAATTTCCCATCAAATTTATTGATCTCAATTTTCAAAACTCTTTCCATTCTCTTCTTGCATAAGAATCAATACTATAGGTTTTTGAGGTGCTTCTTCCTTTGCAATGAAAACTCAATCAACTAGAGTTTAGTTGATCAACTTTCTACTTGGCTAGACTGATTAAGGATGAACCTTAATGGTTTAGTTAGGGAGAATCGACTAGGTGAAGAATCAACTTTATGGTCTAGCCAATTTGATGGATCTTGATCAAGTTGTGGACAAATTGATGGTTGATTTGAGGATAGCCACCATAGTCAAATTTTATGGGTATTTGACTAGCCAATGAGAGTTGATAGTCAAATGGAGTAGTCAAGATAAATCATATTTGGGCATGATCATAGTTTTCTTAGACTAGCAGTCAATGGAAAATTGACTATAGTTTAGATATGTTATTCAATAATTGGGAACCCTAAGATTCCTAGGATCTTGACCAATGAGTTTTAATATTCTGTAACTGACTCAAGAGATTCAAATTAAGGTTTTTTATGCCTATATATACAACATGATGTAAATCCAATAAAATGTAATTAAACACTCATGATTTCTAAATATTTTATGTATGAGCACATTCATCTTAGATATTGATAAAGGTAAATGTTTATTATAATTTGTCTAAATATTTGGTTGAGAATATACAAGTGGTAAAGATCAGAGGTTAGACAATTTTCCTTGTCAGTGGTTTCCACAAAAATACATTTGCTTACTCGTGTGAATATGTATGGTGTGCCATTGTTTATATTCTATTCTCGAATATCATTAAATGGTTAATTTTTGAGCTTTCAGATTGGTGTGCATGTCTAGTCAAATATGCATTTAGGATTAGAATGTTAAATACATTGCAATTCAATCGATATCTAAAACAAGTGGTACTAGAGAAAATTTTGGCTATAGGGGGATTCCTTTAGCATCAAACATTGTGGATATTAGAATTGGATATATTCAAGAAAGACATTATTTATTAGACCTATGATAAGCCTATTTGAGTGGGAGTGCTATGATATACATTTATTTAATTAAGGATAGAAAGTAATACAAGAATTAAGGTAGAGAAGTTTTATGGCCCAAATTTTGTGCTTTGGAAGCTCAAGGTCGAAGATCTCTTTAGGATTTGTTGACAGTGCTGGAAATCCATCAACCAAGAGGTCTCCTCAATGTGAAGTCCTAGTCATCCCTCACACCATTTGGAGTAGGAGCCCCATCTAGAATATCAAACCAATTTTCATGTATCTTAGAGATATGCCTTGGCTCTAACTATGAGCAAGAGAGAGGAGTTCACATGAACCTTCAAAAAGCAAGTGGGGTGTGCCTAGTGAGTTTTAAATCACATGTGTGTCAAATTTATTTCACTACGGAGGGAAGGAGAGGTGATACTATAAGAGAGAGGTAGTTGTACCACACTTAGTAGAGACACACATGAACAAGAAGGATCCATACAAGATTAAGTGGTATATTCCACAAAGATGGATGATCATTGAAACCAATATAACAAGGAAGATCTGTCTACTATCCAACAAAATAGTCCATGAGGATGTGACAATGATAATAGAAAATACAACACATTATCAACATGATAAGTACCAAAATAACTGAAATAGTTCAACTACCTTAGCATAGATGAAAGCAAACATGAATTACAAACATTCACAAAATAGTATTAGAAATATCCATAATGCATGCATGAAGAATGTGATGGCCCATAGGGCTTTGATTATTAAGTAAAAGTTCCAAGACACATGTATATAATGAATATCACTAGATCCAAAAGTGGATAATTGGAGCCACTCCTTGCTCCTCAAAAGAACTGATATGTCTCTCTAATGCCTTCTAGGAGGAGCAATTCCTTACTTCTCAAAAGAATTAATTTGTCTCTTAAATGCCTTGTGGGAGGAGCGATGGTGAAAAGTCCTTTGCTCATACAATGAGGGAGTATATATAACCAAGGGGTGATGATTCCTCTTCCTTGGGACCTTTTGACTACCCTCATGACTATTTGACTTCCTATGACTTTTCAACTTAAATGAATCTTCATATTCTACTCATTTCCTTTGGACTTTCACTTTACAATACATGTGTTACATCATTGGCCACAAGGTGTGGCATGTGACTTCTCATGACACGACATGACATGACACTACTGACATGGATTTCATGCTAATGTGGCAATGTCAATCCACTATTTCTACTGAGTGTTGAGTATCTTCTTGAAGTTGCTCTTCTTTTTTACCTCCGTATGACTTGGTGATTAGGAATCTTTGATCATCTTGAGTCTTGAGTTATGATCGCAAAATGATGTCACTTTTTATTATTGATTGATCAACTTATGCATTTAGCTATAAGTGTGTCATTTATCATGGTTCCCTCATTCATATTCTTCATCATCATCTTGCCATGGTTTGATAGAGTACATGCATCTGGAATTCACCCATGACGAGACAAAATCAGTCTGAAAATCCCCTATTTTAAAATAAAACATTCTAATCCATTAACTGCGTTGGAACCAGATGACAGTTTAGGAGAGAGGGATCAATATCTGTGCAGTGTGAAATTCCAGTTCCTAGGGGTGAGGCTTGAGCTTTGAGACTACATAGCGCACAGTTCAGGAAATAATGAAGAAAAAAACTATGCAGTTCTGAGAGCGAGTGGGACAGGTTGAGGGGATGAGTATTAGGAGGGCACACTGTGCATTTTTGAGAGACAAGGGTGGCATGTCTATTACAAAATTATTGAGTTCAAAGGCTCATGGGATGAGGTTGAGGATTTTTATCGCACAGTGCACAGTGAAGGCCCGACTGGGAGGAATGATTGCGCAATTGTAGAGGTCAATGGTGGAACTTGAGCAGAGAAACTACATAGTGTAGTTGTCATGGGAGACAAGAGTTGTACATTTCGTAATGTCAATGGAAGAGGTCTCAACTAGAGGGCTGGAACTACATAATGCACAACTCAAGGAGGTAAGGTGTTGTGACGTTTCTTAGTCAAGAAGCCTTCTTAGAAATGGCTAAGCGTAAGATTGATAGAATGATGTGAACATTGATAAGACTTCGATTCTGATCTCACACTTAGAATAACTGACGACACAACAACATAGATCACCTAGGTCACATGGCCAATGAATTCCCCTTTGTGTGACCACTTTATGACCATTGATGACAAATGCGACACTTAAGATAGACTTTGGGACGACTGTGATGACACTTGTTCCAAAGTACTCAGAACTTTGCGAATGAGTGCGATAGATGTTTACATAGTTATAAAAACTCATATACACAAAGATAAACCATTGAAACCATTAGAACAAGCTTCTAGACATTGGATGATAGCCAATCATGCCGAAAGATGACAGTTAACCCAACTTTCAAAGGGGAGAAAAATAGTTCAAGAAATCTCATAAAATGGTTTTTGGTGTTTGCAATGACAATATGCAAGTCTAACGAAGGCTCTGCAATTGAGTGTAAGCCAAAATTTTGGAGGGCTTGTAGCAGTTACAACAATTAGTGACACACTAGTAGAATTCCAACTTCTCTGCCTCGATTAATTTCTTCTGTGCAGGGCCTCAGTTGTTTAGGGAGTACTAATCCATTGTGAAGATTACCTTGGGCTTCCTACTCACCCCATGAATAGACATAGTCTCCTTTATGCTTTCTCGATTGAACACATCATAAGATTGAACAATATCATAATGTTTCAAGTTGAGAAGGGTAGTGTAGCTCGTGAGATTAATATTTTTAGAGTATAATTTTTCATTTATGGTGTTGTTCCACTGGCACCAGGCCTAGATAGTACCCTGACGGAGTCACTTAGGAACACAAGCATTTATCTGCTACGAGTGAGCCTGGACAATACCCTGATAGATTTCCTTGCTTCACCTCTTTGCGTAAGAATCCTTTTTCTTCGTTTGCCTTTATTTATATATTTTAAAAATGATTGTGCATAGACACTCATTCATTTTTTGGTAGAAGAGGGATCCTGATTTATTGAGAGAAGAAGAGGTTGTTTTTTCATAGAAGCATATAGAGACCTCTAATTTAGGTTTGCTCATTTAGATTTTTACCCTTCTCCTCTTCTACTAATTGGATAAGCATGAAAAAACCAAAACAAAAAACTGAATGTAGGCATAAGGTTTCCCGTGTAGACATAGGTTCATGGTTGGAGCAAAACTCTCCTTACAAATGGATCATACTTTTCGCGAGCACTTCATCGACCAAAATATGTAACAAACACAAGTAATACTGACTGGAGGTTAGCCAAATGTTGAAGTGTGACAAGACTCTTTAGGCATAAGCCACACACATACTAAGAAGCCGAAATAAATCCAGGCACTACACTTACTCACACGATGAAAAGAAAAGGAGACAAACAACAAGAAACAGAAAAATGAAAGACAACACACAACAAGGAAACAAAACTAGAAGACAAGAAGAAGAAGCTAAACCAAAGCATAATTCAAGAGAAAAGTAAGAAAATACAAGAGATACTAAAGAGAACATCATGGGATGGGTGCAAGAGAAGAAAAACTAAGATGAAACTAATCCTACTCTTAACCTAACTAGAATGTTGGGGTCACATATAATGGAATTTCTAATGTAGAAAACGTAATCATTCCCGACCCACAATCACAAAGATACAATCGATTAAAATAGATAAAAAGAAATGTGCAAGAGAAAAGATGAGAACTTGAATATTTTTTGCAAAAAATTGAAGTTCTTTCCTATGGGTAGAAAGATGTGTCACAACCACTACTTTAATCTATTGCAGGTGAGAACACCCTAGGGTCTTGGGTTGAGAACCCCAACAGGGTGTAGGGCAAACCACAACAATAAACTCTAAGGAAATAAACCTAAATGCTTATTCTACTGAACTGTGTAAGAGTGTCCTTACTCGGAAGTCCTACATTTGAGTAGATCCTGCAGGGTGCAAACCCTCAACTTCTCTTGATGTCTTCGAAACCTAAAAATTAGTAGTAGAAACATAAAGAATGTTCATGATATTAACTTTAAATCATATAAATGAATGAACAATTACAGATCAATGTAAGATTCATAAATTAATTACAATATAAATAGATTCATAAACACATTCAATATCGGAAACAGAATGCCATTACTTTATTGAAGTTAGCTACAAGTAAA
>APFE030087254.1:0-11258 GCA_000404065.3 Pinus taeda
ATAGGAAGCAATTCAATTCCTTGGCTATCTTACAATGAATAAAATTATGGGTACTTTCTGAATCAATCAACACTATTACCGTTTTCTTCTTGATATGTCCTTCTATCTTGATATTTTGAGGAGTGGTAATTCCACTCAATTCATTACAAGATATGGTTGGATTCATTTCTTATTTTTCTAGTGTTTGTTCCTTGTGTACATCCTCTTATCTTGACATTTCCTGTTCCTTTTCTTCCTCATCTTCACAATCTATGTAAAATAATTTCTTCTTGCCACACTTATGACTTTTAGTGTATTTGCTATCACAATTGTAACAAATCCCATTTCCTTTTTTTTCTTCCAATTGTCATGGTGTCAACCTTGTAGTTTATGGATGGCTAGGGGCATCAAAACTTCCATATTTATGATTGTGAGTGGTAGGCTTCCTTGTTTCCATAATTTTTCTTTCCATTTTTTTTCCAATCTAAATCCCTTCTCTAATGAATTTGGTTCCCAAAGGTGAACCTGATGTTGGATGTTATCTTTTAAAGTCCCTATGAACGCATCAATCCTATGCTCCTTTGAAATATGTTTTACCCTTATATTCAATTTTTGGAAGTCCTCAATGTGCTCCATCATTGAACCCTTTTGTTTGAGATTTATCAATTGGCTAGAAAAAGTGTTGCTTTTTATATCCTCATAATTTGCTATCATCTCATCTGTAAATATAGCCCAAGTGACAATTTATTTACAAGAGAAAAGCCATCGATACCATACAAACTGATTTGGTTCCAAACACTAAGTTTCAAGGTGTACCTTTTGTGTGTTTTCCACATTATGGAGATTGAAAAATTTGCACCATCTGTAGTATCCATGTTTGGGATCATTTCCATCAAACTTCCCCATATCAATATTTGGAGCATGGTGGTTCTTCGATCCAATGTTAGAGTCTATGAAATCATGATTAACATTTATTTTGATCTCATCGTGAGTTTCCTTCACTACCCTTTCACCATTAGTAAACATTTATTGTAGAAACTTTGTCAAATTTGTCTTCAAATCTTCCATGCTTGTCTTCAAAATTTTCTTCAAATCATCCATCTTAGCTTCCATGCCATCCATCTTAGCTTCCACGTTATTCATCTTGTATCATTTAAGGAGGTGTAGAAGAAGCATTTGGATTGGCCATAAATCTGGAGAAGTGAAGAGGTGTTGTAATCAATGCCAAAGGGGGAGATTGTTGGATAGTTGGCATTGTCTATGGCTAGTGGCAGTAAGTGTGTTTGAATTGGTGTCAACAATCAAGATGCGAGATCAAGTTGGGTAGTTTTCATTTATGCAAGCATCATATCTTTTTACTTGTTGGTTGAGAAAATGTGTATTATGTATTTCTGTATATTATTGTAAATATTGTATCAAGATGGATTTAATAAGCTCCATAAACAAGATGGTTACTTTTTGGTTTAATAAAATGTGTATAAGTATATGTGTTTTTTATTGTAAATATTGTAATGAGCTATGTTATAAAGCTCTAGTACACAATATGTTTTTCATGTTTCTAATAGTGGTAATTCTAAATACCGCAATAATCTATGTTATAAATCTCCATGGGTAGTCTGTTTTGATTTGTAGTGTCCTTGGTCATTGTAGGTGTCATCGAACACCGAGGATGGTGTTCCCCTAAGTGGAATGGGTCTATAATAGCCATGCGTTAAAATTTGATGTGATAAAGTTAATAAAGGAAAAATAAGACCAAGGTCATGGGACATGTACCCCGAATTGAATGTTCGGAAAAATATCCTAGTGGGTGTTCATTTGGTTTATTATGTATAAGGGACACTGGCAAAGGCAAATGCAAAGTATTTAGAAAGGAAAGAGAAATTAATTTTCATTTTATTTATGAAATTAAAGGAAATTAGGAGAAAAGGAAGGTTAATGGTCACACATTGGATGTAAGAAGGAGATCGAAGGAAAGTAATGGAAATTGAAGAAAATATAGGCCTCAATGGTAAAGAGAATTATGAGGATCAATTCATGTATTTTTTCAGTTATACTATGGAGCTCTCTCTCTATATTCTATGTCATACTCTTGCACACTTAGAGTATTATTGGAGAATTCTTGGAGCACTCTGGAATTCACTTGGGTTGGAAAAGGAAGCAAATGAAAGAAAATATCAAGCAAGGAAGAGTTGGATCAAGCGACTACAATGTGATTACTTCTAGGTATCAATTTGCATGTATGATTTCCTTGCTAGTTTTGGCATGCATGTTACATGCATCTTTATATTTGGTTCTCTTATTGTAATTGGAATGGGTTTTTCTAGTTTTGGCAGTGGTTTCGGCCTTGCCTTTCCATTTCTATATAGCCATGGTGTGATGATGTTCTCTTAATTGGTTGAGGTGGATTGCTGGATGGTTTTGAAACTGAGTGGGGTGGTCTTAGGAAAATTTTGAAAGGCCTATAAATACCTAGACTGGTAAAGGTGGGATATGTTGTAAATCATAAGGCTAGAGATATTAAAATTCCTCACCTTTTAGTTGAAGATATCTGAAGGAAACCATGCTTGTATAGGCCCAGTGATCCCAACTGGACCGGTATATGGTGGAATTGCAGTAAAGTCTGGTGGTGTACGTTTCTTTTTGGGCCTAAGAATCTCTTGGGAGGATATATGGTAAAGCCCAATCGTATAGGCGCTTATTTAGGGCTTGAAAATCCTTGTCCAATTTTGGAAAGATATGCAATAAATATTGGGAGGCATGGTCAATTTTGTTTTGAGTCCAACATTCATCCTTATAATATGACAAACAAGTGATTGACTTAAAGAAATATTTGGTTTAGCTGAGACTATGGTTAGGTGGTATGTAGAAGTCCCTAATTGGGTTGGTTTTTGCATATGAATAGTAATGATGCAGAAGGTTGACTAAATAAGGTTAAGTTTGAAAATAGACTAATGGTTAACTTTATAACCAACCATATGAGTTTAAATGGATTCTGTACGTGGCTTACTTTTCCCTAAGGGTCCCGCTTTTCAACTAAATATCGTTAGTCCCACTTTGACTTTATCTTTTAACTAGTGCTTCACTCTACATCATTGATATCCTCTCTTCAGATCTAACGATTATCGCTTTCCCCGATCACTAAATAGCCCATTTATTTTCCACCATCGATCTGCTACATCCAATCCAATGGTCGTCCGACGATATCGGGTGGACTCTGGCATGATCATTATCAGTTTGTAGGCACACCATAAAATCTATTTCCTCTCTCCTTCGTTTGCTACGTGTTGAGCACTATTGCTAATCACGCGGACTTGGAATAATACCACTTACCACCTTTTGAACACACGATATACTACTTCCTGCTCATTAGATAAAACCCACTTGTTTTAAATCAAAACTTTAATAAAGCACTTAAACAGAGGTTTAGCATTTAATCCAAATATTTACTTTTAATTTTAAATCAATGCCATTAATGATAAAACACATAAATGTTGAGATTTATAATTAAAGCGTTAAAACATAAGAAATACCCGTTTAGGGTCGAGAACTCCTATACAAAGATGTAAATGAGATGTTGCACCAAAATTAACACACAACTGCACAGTTAATCAATTTATTCAAGAAAATAGAAGTTACAGAGTCTTAGCCCTCTTGGCTCAATTGCAATGATTTATTTGACCTTTGTCTCAATCTCAAAATCCTATCTATCACTCAACTCTCACTTACTCACTCATTTCCCTATCATCTCAGCTAATCCTTCACCATTACATTCTTTTCTCTTTTATGACTCAAATCCTAGCCTAACTGCATTTACAACTCGATCCCTATTTTAATTAATGTAACAATTAAATCTCTATTCTCAAGCTCTATTACACACCTACACAAACAACTTATCTCTTATCCTAAAAATAATATAATATTATAATTATTACAATAACTTAATATAAAGACAAATTGAAGGGACCCAACTCTCTCTATTAAAACTAATTTTTGACACTTCAGATCAATGAATTTCATCTCATTTAGCCACAACATGTGAACAAACAATCACATTGCAGGTCAAATACAGATACGCCTGCATTAGACTCTAGCGGAAGAAACGAAACATCCCTTAGAATTTCAGGTTTACTCCATCGTTTTGCAAATCTGTTGTTGTCAACCAACTAGCATCCTCCACTGGTTGTCCTTTCGATTTGACTAGATACGAAAATAAAATTTCCCTTTGGTTCTTTTGGATACTCTTTTCTCCAGAACTACTTCTACCTCTTTCTTGGGTATCTTTGGCATTTGTTCTTCCCAATTCAAAGTTTGAATTTCACCTTCTGTAGGATCCCTCTATAGCTCTATCTCTATATCCTTGTATGGATACAAATCTACAACATTGAAGATAGGTGATATTCCAATCCCTTTTGGAAATTCAATTTCATAAGAATTAGTTGAAAACTTCCTCACAATTCTGCATGGTCTTATCTTTTTCATCATTACTTTATTATAAGTCCCAACAATAAATCTTTCTTTTCTTAAGTATACCATCACTAAATCTCCCACTTGAAATTCTTTTTTTTTCCTCCTCATACCAACTCTCCGTTTTTATTTTCCACTTCTTTCCTGTAATGTCTCTTTGACATCTTCTTGTAGTCTCTACATATGCTCTTCAAACTCCTCAGCTTTTTCACTTCTTGTCTCCTGTTTACCCAAATTCCTAAGCTCATACACACCTCTTCGATTCATCCGAAAAACAATATGAAATGTACACATTCTAGTACTTCGGTTTGGAGTGTCATTATAAGCAAACTTAGCTGGAGCAAGTGCTAAATCCCACTGCTTATGATTTTGATACACTAAACTTCTCAATATGTTCCCCAAGATTTTGTTTACCACTTCGGTCTATCCATCTATTTGAGGATGGTATGGTGAAATGAGACTAAGGTTAGCACCTATTTTCTTCAAAATAGTTCTTTAGAAATGCCCAACAAACTTTGTATCCCTATCAGACACAATACTTACAAGCAATCCATGTAACCTTACAACTGCTGAAAAAAACAGATTAGCAATATGTGTTGCATCACTAGTCTTTTTACATGCAATGAAATGTGCCATTTTGGAAAACCTATCTACCACAACATAAATGTAATGATTCCCTCTTTGGGTTCTAGGTAAACCCAAAACAAAGTCCATACTAACTTCATCCCATGGTCAGTCTAGTATTGGCAATGGCTGGTACAATCCTGTATTTTGGCTTCTCCCTTTAGCATGCTGACATATCCTGGACTTCTTAACAAATATCTTAACATCAGTTTTGTTCTTTGGCCAATAGTAAACATCATTTACCTGAGCAAAGGTTTTGTCTTCTCCAAAGTGCCCAGATAATCCTCCACTGTCTTTCTCCTTCATTATGTTTTCCCTCATAGAACATTTGGGAATGCATAATTTGTTACCTTTGAATAGTAAACCTCATTGGATAAGATAATCCAGCCACTTGCTTCTATTATGAGCTATTGGATTTTGTAGAACTACATAAATATCTTTGAAATCTGCATCACTTTTATACATATCGAACCATTTCTTCAAATCATACAACACCAAATATCAATTCTTATACAATGAAACTTACCGTGCTTAAAGCATCAACAAATTTTTTCAACTTACTATTTGTATGTTTTATCACAAAAGTAAAGCTCTGTAAAAGCTCTACCCACTTGAGATGTTTCTGGTTCAATTTTGGCTAACTGTTTATGAACTATAATGCATGATTGTCAGAATACAATATAAACTCGTTTGGTAGCAAATAATGTCTAAATTTTTTTAAAGCTTGCACAATAGCATAAAATTCTTTTTCCATCCAATCCAAGCAAAAATGCGCTTGTCCTGGCTTCCAACCCAGAGATATTTGTTACAAATTTGTTGAAGTCGAGCGAGAATATTTTTGGGAATCCAGGCTAGTTCCATCTAAAAGACTGGGGTTGCTTCCAGCACCGATTTAATGAGAACTAGGCACCCAGCCCTGGAAAGATATCTGTGACTCCAACAATTTATCCTTTTCTCCAATTTGTTGACTAATCAGACCCAGTCTGCAATTCTTTGACTCGTAGGCTTAAGCCAGAATCCTAGGTATTTTAGCCCCCTGTCCATATGATGGATGGAGAAAGGGAAGGCTTGATGAGCAATTTGAGCTTCGTTTACCGAGGATCTAGCGAAAGTGATCGTGGATTTTTGCTGGTTAACCATCATGCCAGTGGCCTTCATGAAGAGTTGGAGGATTCGGGAGAAGGATAGAGAGTCTCGAATGCTACCATCCAGTAGTATGAGTACATCATCCACAAATAGTAGATGTGTAAGGTAGCAATCATCAGTGATCCTGAGGCCGCTGAGGGATCCCTCACTTTTAGCAGCAATGATTAGACGACTCAAGCCCTCCATGACCAAGAGGAATAAAAGAGGGGAGAGAGGACATCCTTGTCGGAGCCCCCTTTCGGAGTGGAAGAAATGAGAGGCCGATCCATTGATGAGCACACTATAAGAAGGGGTCATAATGCAGGCCATGATCAAGTTGATAAGAGATAGTGGAAAACCCAGATGAATAAGAAGCATTTTAATGTAAAGCCAGCTAACTCGATCAAAGGCTTTTGACAGATCAATCTTGAGGAGGATGCACTTTAAGTGTCTAGAACAAATAGAGTGTAGGGCCTCTTGTGCAGAACTGATGGCTTCATGGATTTGTCTATCCTCTAGGAATGCAAATTGCTCAGGGGCTATGTGTTTGGAGAGGATGGGTCTGAGACGATTGGCAATAATCTTTGAGATGATTTTGTAAAGACAGTTGCACAAGGAGATGGGGCGGTAGTCATCGAAGGAGGAAGGGGAGTCAGTCTTGGGAATGAGGGCTATGAAAGTTGAGTTGATAGCATGATATAAACAACCGATGATCTGCTTTCCTCCACCACCCTCACCAAGTCTTGACCCAAGAGTTCAAAGAAAGTTAGGTAAAACTCAATGGACCATCCATGAGGACCAGGACTTTTATCTTTCTTGAACCATTTTAATGTGCTCTCCAATTCTTCCATGGTGACCGGAGCCATAAGTTCTTCCGCGTCTTTCTCATTCACATATCTAGGGAAATGATTTGCCACATTAATAATTTCAGCCAGGTTTGTTCCTGGTGGAGATTTATATATGTTTTTGAAGTGATTAGTACCAAGCTAGGAGAGCTTATTGAATGAGTTTGCAAGACCCCCCTCTGGTAGAGGCAAGTTCCATATTATATTTGAGACTTTTCTTCCTTTTGCATATTTCTGAAAAAACTTTGAGTTTTCATCTCCAGCTTTCGACCATATGGCTCTCCTTCTCAACCTGTTGGATTCCTCCCTTAGTCTAAGGATGCTTGCTTTTTGGTTTTCCACCTCAATCAATTGCGTTTTTTCCTCCCCCGAGATGAATCCCAAATTTCGGTCATCATGTAGAGAATAGAGCTCAGCTTCAATGTTGGTGAGCTATTCGGATTCCTTTTTGTTCTTTTCCTTTGCCCAATTGATGGTTAGATGCTTTAGCAAGGTGAGGTTGCTACAATACCCCTTTGCCAGAGAAGCCTCTCTGTCAATGGGATGTGCCTTCCAAAAGTCATTGACCAATTTTATGAAAACTTGATCTTGTATCCATGTGTGATTGAATTTAAATGGCACTTTTGGTTTCGGGTGTGGCCCAAATATCTCCAGATATATGGGGGAATGATCAGATATACCCCCTGAACCTACCCATTGCTTATAATGGTGAAATTGCTGAAGCAAAGGACCCTTCATCAAGAATCTATCCAGTCTGCGAGCTAATGCAGCCGAGCCCACCCTTCTGTTCCTCCAAGTAGGCTGTGGCTTCTCCATGGGGACATCAATGAAGTTTTTCTGATCCAAAATATTCCTCATGAATTCCGTGATGGCATCCACCTGTGCCGAAGACACCCATGATTCACTGAACCCCAAAGAAAAATTTAGATCCCCACCCAGAATGGTGTGATCTTGGTCCAATAATGAAAGATTAAGGAGACACCTCCAAAAAGTCTCCCTCTGGTGACAGGGACCATAAACGTTCACGATTCTGAGAGATTTTCCAAGCTCCGATGAAAAAGTATCAATACCCAAGAACCTCAGTCCACCCCAAGCTGCATCGATTCTGATGGTTCTGGGATTGATGCCGATAGCCAGACCCCCTGATTGTCCAATAACATCGGATGCCATAAACTTCCATTTTGGGGCCAGGGCTTGTAAGGAGAGGGTAACGTTCTCAGCCGGACCTAGAGTCTCCTGAAGTAGAATACTGTCAGGCTGTTCTACCTCGAAGAGCCTCTGTAGGGCTTGTTTTTTAGGGGGACTAGCCAAACCCTAGCGATTGAAAGATAAGCATTTCATGGGGGAACACTACTCGGGGTTGGAATTGCTCTAAGGAACCCTTCGAGTGTAGATTGACGACCTGATGCAACCTGTGCCCCAGCCCGTCTGATATCTTTTGAGAGTTTAGTCTTCCTGCCTCTGGTGTTCATAGGTCTTGTCCCTGATTGGATGATACCCAGCCCCACCTCACTACCAGGTAGATCAGCTTTGTGAGAACGAGATCGAAGAGCATAAGGATGGGAGGTTGATTCACGGGGAGATGACTGCGAGGTGAAAGAGGAAGAGGGTGGAATAGAGGGCTGAACCAAAGAGATAGTCGGGGGAGGGGATGATATGATGCAGTGTGCAGATGATACATGAGCTTTTGATGCAACCAAAATCGATGAAGAATCAAGTGAACAGGGAGATAGAGATAGAGAGGTACCCGAGACCTGAGCAGCCCCTGCTGCTGCCCGAGCCCTGGTCATTGGCGGGGAGGACGATCTGAATCCTTTGTTTCCTAATTTCTGCGGAGTAGCTTGAGGAGAGACCTGTGAGGCAGGAGAGGCACCGTGTGGCTGGCGAGTTGTAACAGGGGAGGCGCCTCTGGATGGGATTGGAGTAATCTTAGGTGACTCCTCCAGTTTTTTATTAAGCGGACAATCCTTGTACAGATGCCCCACCTGATGGCATCGATTGCAGCGAAACGGGACACCTTCGTAGTCCAAGATCTGTATCCTGCTGTATTTGCCCCAATGCAGTGTGATCTTTTCTTCCAGCCCTTCTCTTGTGTCCACGTGAACGAGCACACGAGCAAGTGTACGCTTCTTTGATTCCACAAACGTGCGGTCATGGTCCAGGTATGTGCCAAGCGCATTTCCAATCCTTATGAGAACATCGTCGTTCCAGTATTGAAGCGGTAAACCCGGCAATTGAACCCACAGGGGTCCCGCCCCAATCTGTTCACGCTCTGGGTCAAAAAGGGGACTCCACCTCTTGAGGAGAACTAGTGCCATTTCAATGTGCCAGTACTTTGCCAGAACCAAGTTTGTGTAGATTTCTTTAGCAAAATGAAGAGAGAAACCATCCACGGGGGAGAATATGGACATCCGGTAATTATTTTAGCAGACCACCCTAGATCTCCTTTACCCATAGTGTCAATCTGTTGGCTGAGTATGCCCGCCCTCGCACATGACCTACCAGAATGGTACGAGCCATAACCGCCACTTCCCCGATGGCTGATGTTTGTCCAAACCTAATGTTAATGTCCTTTGATGTCGCCTTGATGCACCTGGATTTCCGCTTCTTGGTGCGAGGAGCCGAGGGATGATCCACAAAGGGGTTCTGTGTCCCCTCAGGAGATATGGATTTTGAGGCCTTTACATGAACTGCTGGGATTTCAAAATAGTCGGATGGCCGAAACCCAGACACAGGGGGAGCTTGTGATCCAGAAACAGGGACCGCCACCGATGGGGTTTGAAGAACTGTGGAAAGGGCCGGGTGCGGATCAAAGGATAGATGGTGAGGCGAGAAGGTATATAGGATATGGAGGGTGCCAAGGGACAGGGGAGGTGCTTCCAGACCCGACGAGAAATCAGAAAACCTGCAGAGGCCGATGGTTCCGGTATATATTCAGGCAAAGAGACCACGGGCGAGGTGTCATGCGGAAAAGAGTCCGATTCTCCCGGAAATCGAGAAACCGACATTGAGAAATTAGGGTTATCGAAAATGACCTGGTCTTCGAGCGGATCTGCGGAGTAGTCGACTAGGTCGGTCTCCATGTGACCTTCCATCTTTGCTAGCGGGAATGGAACGGACAACTGCGATGCGAGGACGGCGGGGAAAACGACGCGACAACAGTGCTGGACGGTGAGAAACGGTGAGAAGAACAGTAAACCCTCATGTGCGTACGGTTCCTACAGGTGCCCTAACCCTTCTTAACTGAGACCCGCGCGCTCCATCCTCCTCCCCAGGAAAACAAAGCACCTATCTTAGATCCCACTTTCATGGTCTAGCATATATATGTGTGTCTATGTTATGTATAAATTAATATCATTTTTACCATATAAATTAAAATAATTATTTTATATGCATATTTAAATTTAATTAATAAGTACATAAAAATTCCATACTTACAATATATTTAGATTCCTAACTATGCATAATATTAACTTCCAAATAGGATTTGTTACAATACCATGGGCCAATACCATGGCTTATCAATACCACAATCCCAAAAACCATAACTCATTTTAAAATCAAAATATTTTATGAGTATTTTATTTAATTTAATTTTGTAATATTTAATTAAATCAAAACTTAATACTTAAAATAAACTTAAAATATAACAATATTCTTAACCAAAGATATTCATCCCCATTTTACCATAAATATTATTAAATTGTAAATAGGCTTTGTTAGAATACGAAGAGCCAATATCATTTAACATTTTTAATCTAATGTTGACACTATTTAAAAATCAATCTAATTGTTATTTTGTATAAACACAATATAAATTTAAAGAGGTTTATGAACATTAAAAAAACACATATGGTAAGTAAATAAAAATATTAGTACTCTGGAGGTATGGTAAATAAATAAAAATAAAAATAAACTAGAGGTATGGTAAATAAATAAAATCTCTTTTTATATTATATTTACGAAAACTCAAAAAAAAGAAAGTCAAATCTATGGGCCAAATACCATAGTAAATAAAAGAAGTATGTTAAATAAACAAAAATATAAAAAAAGGAGAGTATGGTAAATAAATAAAACATTTTCATATTTACTTCATAATACATGAACACTAAAAAATGATGTTTTATCTAGGTGAAGCTCATGGTACAAATATTAATAAAAATAAAGATAACCCATGGTATTGAGACATAGAGTCAGTGGTATCAATTCATAATATTAATA